>JAODAL010006495.1:0-133023 GCA_025379985.1 Phyllomedusa bahiana | reverse complement strand
CAAACCCTCCAAACTTTTTTTGGGACTTATATGCACATTCATATTTGACATTTTTAAATGTTTGGTCATGTAGGATTATTTTTTGTGCTGTTTTTTGCTTCTTTTTACCTGTAAACTGGTCCCTCAATATAAAATATTAGTTCCAAGACAACCATCATATGTTCAGCCCACAAATCTAAGGTTCTAAGTTCCCAAAATATCATCCAACATAATGCAACTTCTCCAGGGTCTGAATATCTGCCTTTCGTGTCCATTGCCCCCAATACCTTGCATTGCTACAGCTACATGTCCCTTTACATAACCCATCTGCGATGGACCGATCAAGGATGGCAACACCATTGCCAATCTATTTGCCATTGAGACATCAGTTTTAGGTGTTGATTAATTATTGAAATAGCCCTATAAGAACTGATAGCTGTTTTGTCTTTATCCAGTTTTGGTAAAACCTTAGCAAATTGCTGTGTCAGATAACCATTCCCCTACCAGCAGCTTGTTAAAATATTCCACCAGTACCAGAGAAATCTGGAACTGCAAAATTTTAAAGAATTCTGTTGAGAATCCATCTGGCACTGGAGCTTTGCTATTAGCTAGTGGTTTAATTGCCATCTGTACCTCCTACGACATTATCTGCTCGTTAAGCAAATTTAACTGGTCAGGTGTAACTGCGGCATATTCAGTTCTACTAAAAATGCAGTTCCATCTCCCGTAGCATCTGGTCTGTCCACATATAGCTTTTGGTAAAACTTTCTAAATTTACTATTTATTTCTTTAGGATTTGAACATTAGCCCCCCATTTTCAAGCCTTATTTTTAGAATGTTTGCCTTAGTCCTGACCCTTTCTAATCGCGCCAATAGCCGTCCTGACTTATTTTCAAAACTGAACAAGTTTGCTTCCTTTCTAGACCTCTGTATCCATAGTTCAAAAAGGCCCCTCACCTCCTGCCAATGTCAAAGATGCTCCCCAGTCAGATTTATTAATGATCTACTTTAAACTTGTCTCAATTTCTCACTATACTCCCTATAACACTAATGGGCTTATTAGCCTTCCTCGCAATACTACTTTGGCCGTTTCCCAATACAATGTAGGAGCATCTCTATGGAAGGGATTTGACGCATCAAATTCCAGCCACCAGCCTTGTAAGGCTTCCCTGAATGAATCATTTCCCATAAATGCTGGAAATATCCACACAGTCTCTGATCTCTCAGATAGGTATCTTCTATGCCTGCCACAATTGGGGCATGATCTTTAGCTGCTATTTTGTGTGTACCATATGCATTGTTTTCTTGAGTGTTGGAGCTTTTGTCATAAAAGCATTTATTTGTGTAAATGGAACTGTTTGTTATTTTGTTACCTGTTGGTAACTTTTAAGTGTTTTAAAGGTTTTTTTGTTTTGGATTTTGTACTATAAGATGCATTTCACTTGCATTTGTAACACTTTTTCCTCTTCCAATAATAGGAACCAAAATAAAAATGTATTTCAAATTTAGTCTATGTCAAATGCAAATCACTGACTTAAGAAAAGCACAAACTAAAATATAACCTTTAATACATTCACTAAAATAGATATACCCAAAAATAAGACAGATAAATGTATATAGCACAAAAGGCAACACCTGTGCATATGACTAAAAAACATTATGCTACAATGGAACACATTTATATACTCACATATCCTGGACCAGATAGTTCTGCAGGACCAAATACTTTACAGAAGTATATGAAAAAAAATGTGTTCCACAGCAATGAATCCACAATGGTGAAAAAGACAAACAATCTAATATGGGAATAGGATGCTTACAGGGAGGAACCTAGCAGGGCCGTCTCTTCCATTGGGCCAGGTAGGCCACTGCCCGGGGGCCCCACGATCTCAGGGGGCCCTCCCGGGCAGCCGCCTACCCTGCCCAGTGGAGCGACAGCCAGGCTCTGCCCGGGGCAGCCGGGATTCAGGCCGCAGCGCCGGCTCGGAGACGTCGCCGGTGGAGGCTGGGGTTTCCCCCTGGCGGGCCCCGAGTGCCGGCGCCGGTCTGTGGCGCAGGTCCCCCCTCCTCCTCCCTCGCTGCACGGCCGGGTCACCGACCCAGCCATGCAGCCATCACGGCCGCCGCCGGAACCGCGCGGTGCAGGCAGCTGCCGAGGCTGAACATCTGGGATCTTCTGATCCCGTCTGTTCAGCTCCCAGGACCGCGGGGCAGGCGCGCGATGTGATGACATCATCGCGCGCCTGCTCCGCGACCTCGCACTTTACTGTGAGCGGCCGTCGGCTCCGGATGGATGAGGAGAAGAGGAGGGAAATCAGGTGAGTAAGATTTTTTATTTTTTTTAAACTACTGCTCCTGCCTGCCAATATACTGCCCTGCCTGCCCAATACTGCCCTGCCTACCACCTATATGCTGCCCATATACTGCTCTGCCTGCCCCATATACTGCTCTGCCTGCCCAAAACTGACTGCCTGCCTGCCACCTATATATCTGGCCATATACTGCCCTGCACTGCCCAATACTGCCCTGCCTACAACCTATATACTGCCATATACTGCTCTGCCTGCCCAATACTGCCCTGCCTACCACCTATATACTGCCCATATACTGCTCTGCCTGCCCATATACTGCTCTGCCTGCCCAATACTGCCCTGCCTACCACCTATATACTGCCCATATACTGCTCTGCCTGCCCAATACTGCCCTGCCTGCCCAATACTGCCCTGCCTACCACCTATATACTGCCCATATACTGCCCTGCCTGCTCATATACTGCCCTGCCTACCACCTATATACTGCCCATATACTGTCCATATACTGCCCTGCCTGCCCATATACTGCCCTGCCTGCCTATATACTGCCCTGCCTGCCCATATACTGCCCTGCCTGCCCATATACTGTCCATATACTGCCCTGCCTGCCCATATACTGCCCTGCCTGCCCATATACTGCCCTGCCTGCCCATATACTGCCCTGCCTGGCTATATACTGCCCTGCCTGCCCATATACTGCCCTGCCTGCCCATATACTGCCCTGCCTGCCCATATACTCCCCATATACTGCCCTGCCTGCCCATATACTCCCCATATACTGCCCTGCCTGCCCATATACTGCCCTGCCTGGCCATATATACTGCCCTGCCTGGCCATATATACTGCCCTGCCTGGCCATATACTGCCCTGCCTGGCCATATATACTGCCCTGCCTGGCCATATACTGCCCTGCCTGGCTATATACTGCCCTGCCTACCAATATACTGCCCTAGCTATCAATATACTGCCCTGCCTGGCTATATACTACCCTGCCTGGCTATATACTGCCCTGCCTACCAATATACTGCCCTGCCTGGCTATATACTGCCCTGCCTGGCTATATACTGCCCTGCCTCCCTATATACTGCCCTGCCTCCCTATATACTACACTGCCTCCCTATATACTACTCTGCCTGGCTATATACTGCCCTGCCTACCAATATACTGGCCCTGCCTGCCCTAATTACTGGCCCTGCCTGCCCTAATTACTGGCCCTGCCTGCCCTAATTACTGGCCCTATCTATGAGGGGATAATACAGGAGGGCCCTACAATCTATGGGGGAGATATTACAGGGGGGCCTACAATCTACAGGGGGCTATAAACCTACCTACAGGGGACAGCATATCTACCTACAGTGGGCCTGTAAACCTACCTACTTAATGGTGGGCAGCATTACTAAGTACTTACTAAATGTGGGGCGCCCATAACTGAGGTAGGAATCGATAGCGAAGTGCTGATAAAGTGAGGATTCTAAGATGTTTGTGTGTTACATTCTGCAGGGATGAGCTGCGGCCATGAAAAGTCATCATGGTGGTCTGGACGGAAGGAGAGGAAAAGGGAAAAAGAACGATTCAGAGAACGACTGATCAGAGATGACGTCTCCGGTGAGTCCCTGGTGACAGGGGTTATTTTACTTCCATATTTGATCAGTGCTGTGGTCTCTGTCGTAATGGTGACCGGAGCTGGTAATGTTTATATTTGTTTCTTTGAGTAGTTTTTTTTTTTTTTGAGGGGGAGGGCCCAGTATGTCTCTCTGCCCAGGGGCCCATAGTGCTGTTAAGACGGCCCTGGAACCTAGTACCGTATTACAAGCACTGCCTAACTGGTGGAGCACTCGCCCTGAATGGGGCGACCCCACTCTATGTAGCCTGACCCTACTATGCCCTACAAGATAAATAATAAAAAAACTACACCATCCCTGGACCCAGCCTGTGCTGCCAACTACCGACCAGTCTCTAACCTTCCCTTTATCTCTAAGCTCCGGGAAACGCCTGGACTACTCTCGCCTAATCCGCTATCTCTCTGCTAACTCTCTTCTGGATCCTCTACAATCAGGTTTCCGCTCTTTACACTCACAGAAACTGCTCTAGTTAAAGTCTCTAACGATCTCCACACTGCTAAATCTAAGGGCAAATACTCGTTGTTGGTTCTTCTGGATCTCTCTGCAGCATTTGACACTGTTGATCACCATCTTCTCCTCAGCATGCTCAGCACTATTGGCATCCAGGACACTGCTCTCGCTTGGTTCTCTTCCTACCTCTCTGACCGCTTCTTCAGTGTCTCATTTGCAGGTTCTACTTCCTCTCCTCTCCCTCTTGCCGTAGGGGTCCCTCAGGGGTCAGTTCTTGGTCCACTCCTCTTCTCAATCTATACAGCCCCCATTGGCCAAACCATCAGTAGATTTGGCTTCAGTACCATCTCTACGCTGATGGACACTCAATTATACACCTCTTCCCGAGACCTCACTCCTGCCCTGCTATAAAACACCAGTGACTGTCTGTCCGCTGTCTCTGACATCATGTCCTCTCTCTATCTCCAACTAAACCTCACCAAAACCGACCTTCTTGTTTTTCCCCCATCTGCTAACCAACCCCCATCTGCTATTTCTCTCTCAGTGTGTGGCATCACCATAACACCTAGGCACCCGGCCCTTTGTCTTGGGTTTATTCTAGACTCTGATCTGACCTTCACCCCATATATCCAATCCCTTGCCCGCTCCTGTCACTTGCACCTCAAGAACATCTCCAGAATCCGTCCTTTTCTCACTGTGGAAACAACTCAAACTCTCATTTGTTGCTCTATTCAAATTCTCATCTTGACTACTGTAACTCCTTGATTATCGATCTCCCTCTCTGTAAACTCTCCCCTCTCCAATCTGTCCTGAATGCAGCGCCAGGCTTGTCTTTCTCTCCAGCCGCTATGCTGATGCCTCTACCCTGGGTCAGTCACTGCACAGGTTGCCCATCCAGTACAGAATACAGCATAAACTAATCACTCTCACTCATAAAGCTCTCCACAGTGCTGCACCCCCATACATCTCCTCCCTAGTCTCTGTCTACCACCCTGCCCGCCCTCTCCGCTCAGCTACGGACATCAAACTACAGACTACAATCATCCGAACCTCCCATGCCCGTCTTCAAGATTTTTGACCTGCTGAACCCATTCTCTGGAACATCCTACCACGTCCATCAGGCACAATCCCAGCCTTCGCAGTTTTAAGAGTGTCCAGAAAATACATCTTCTCAGGCAGGCCTACCAAAACCACTAATTGTTAACCCCTACCTTCTATCACGCACATTTGTCACTCCCTACACTAGGGCACTCACAGGCACTTATCTGTATATAGATGTACAGTCATGGTGGCAGGTTCACCAAATTTTTATGTAAACCTCCCCATATTTATGAAGCATGGCTGGACCATTGTAAATTTAGCACTTCTCCCCCTTTGTTTCCCCCAGGCACCCTCTTAGATTGTAAGCTCTTGCGAGCAGGGCCCTACACCCTCGTTGTCTCACCTGTAAGTAGCTTTCCATGTGTAATGTCTGTCTTTTGTCTGTAATTATACCCTCTACATTGTAAAGTGCTGCGAAATATGTTGTCGCTATATAAATAAAGATTATTATTATTATTACACCATGTAGAGACATAAATAGATAGATTTCAGGCCACCGGGTGAGTGCTCTTCCAGTTAATCAGTGCTTGTAATAGGGTACTAAGGTTCCCCCCTCTAAGCATCCTATACCCATATTAGATTGTTTTTTTTGTCTTTTTCACCACTGTGGATTCATTGCTGTGGGACACATTTTATTTTGTATACTTCCCTGGAACATCTGGTCCAGTATATGGGAGTATATAAACCTGTTCCATTGTAGCATATTGTTTTTTAGTCATACACATACAGAAATCTATAGTCTTCTCTTCTACTAGTATGGGAAAAGAATATACCATTAAAGAAATTATTAATTGTCATACTAAATTTATGGTGTATTTGGCTCTATGTAAAGAATACAATCTCCAATACACTGGATGTACTACACGTCCATTATACCATAGGATAAGGGTACATATATATGACTGTACTCATCCTTCTCTGCGGTCAGTTTCAGGCATCACTAAACATAATAGAGATAAGCACAATAACAACACAGATTCTTTAAAGTTTACAGGTATAGAGAGGGTACATACACCTAATAGGGGAGGAGACTGGAGAAAAGTTTTAATGGACAGGGAAGCGTATTGGATTTAAACTTTAGACACACAATTCCCAAGAGGATTGAATTACAAATCAGACCTGTTATACATCTATTGAGTTTCCATTAACAACAAGTAGCCTCCCTATTTGGTCAGACTGTTTCACACGTTAGGAGGGAGTATTCTATTTATACTAATTTTTGGCATATATACGTTGTGTTAGGATTTAAGGGTCACAAGCTAGACTTGAAACGCGTTAACGATGTTTGATCCGTGGATACTATGTTGATGTTTATCGCATTTTTTATATTATGGAACCAATAAAGACTTTTTGCATTTAAACTTTGTATCCGAGTGATGGAGAAATCTGTGCCCGGGTGAAAACTCTCATGCACCGGATGTTCAACTACGGGAACATACGAGAGAGGAGTGATGAGCGGATTCCTATTTCCTTACTTTCTAGTATTATATTTTATTAACTTATTAATGTCGCTCATCGTGTCTGTATCTTTGTTCTATTTACTGCTCCAATATTTTCCCACTGATGAGGTTGTTGGTCAGATGAAACACATATGGGAATTTAGAAATAAAGTTTGTGTTTTCTAGTACTGTAATTAGGGCATTATAGTAGGGGCAGTCCAGGGTGAGTAATTTGTGGGGGCACACTTTTCTCCACTAAGGGAGAGTATGTAGGAACATAATAGGGTGAGATTAAGTTTATAGCACTTTACCATTTCATTTAGTTCTAGCTCCCCAAAAGGGACACGACAGACTCTTCCATCGACATCTTGACACTGAACCTCTATTTGGACTATTGGTGAGTTTATTTATCATTTGGTTGCCAATTTGCTGTTGTTATATTTTAAGACTTAATAATTAAAATTTATATTTTAGTGGGAGTATTTTTTCTCGTCTGTGATTATTAGCAAATCTACTCCCCTTTGTAAGGAACACGTATATAAGTTAATAAAATTGTTTCCTACCTCCAAATATCAAGTATCCCCACATACCGCATAGTGAAGATGTTCTACAATAGGAACCAGTGCCTGTGGACATTACTGACATACTGAAACTAATTAGATCATGGGCAAAATATTCGGTAAGTGGAAAATAGAAATCTCTTTATTGCAAGAATAAATGTTCATTTATGGCTGCCTTATTTTCTCTCTATTCTAGACTGTCATCAATCTGCAATGGTATGGATTGTGAATGAATCACATTAACCTACAACTGACCAGATATTTGTCAGCATACATGTTAAAGTATATCTGGTTAGATTTAAAAAAAATGTTACTTGGTATCAGCAGGCTTGGTTTCTGAAATCAGCCGATGTCCATTGTGGAAGCTATGGACATACATTTTCATTTGCATGGTCACCTACATGACCATGGCCATCATACAAAGACAGACCGAGTTAACAAGAGCAATAGCCGATGTCCATTGTGGAAGTTATGGACATACATTTTCATTTGCATGGTCACCTACATGACATCATGGCCATCATACAAAGACAGACCGGGTTAACAAGCGCAATAGCCACTCTTTGTTACCAATTACTTAGCCTGGCCAGATCAGATGGGCCATGGAGCCCCTTTTTATGTCTATATGTCCTTACAAGGCATTTGGAAACAAATTGTCTTTACAAGATGACCCATTTAAGTGATTTATCAGTTTCATTCCAGGACTGTGCTTTGGTTTGCCAATTTTAAAACCAGGCCCTTCCTTGTTTTGGCATAAATGTCATAATTTTTTGGAAATCCTACCAGTCTTAGCATATTCTGGCATCCTGATATTTAATGATTGCTACTACATAAATTTTGTAAAATTATTTGTCAACCACAAGACTTAGACAATAGTATGTAAATATTACCAATCCATTCTGGAGATCCCATAAAGTTACGTAGCTAATTTTGTCAGCATCACAGTAATTGGAGAGCGCCAAGAAGCTGCCATTGTATGTTAGAGCAGCATTGTGTAGAAAGAGCATTGATGTCTTGTCTTCTAGGGTATGCAGGTGGCTGACGGTTTCCAGGCTAAACACACAGAGGTGGTGTGCGTAGTATGAGCATACTATCACCTGCAAAAATATGAAGGCAATCAGGGGTGTTTCACAATGAACCCAATGTTTTAACAAAAAAAAGTATTTGCTGCTTTATTCTGTAGGACACATTTTTTTTTAAAGGTGTTATTCAGGATTAGAAAACATGGCTGCATTCCTCTAAACGCACTGCTACATTTGTCCAAAGATTATGTGTATGGCTGCTCAACCCTATTTACTACATTGGAACTAAGCTGCGATGCCCTGCTCTGCCATTTTTAGTCTTCCAATACAAAACTTTACCCCCAAAATGACGCACCTATTTACAATTTTCCTTCTTTTTCTGTCTCTGCCTTCCAAGAACCATAATATGTTTATTTTTCTATCCACAAGGGTTTTTCGTGGAATGTGTATTTTTTCATGGTACCATTCAATATACCATATAAGGCATTGTGGAACCCAAAAAGTTGTTTGTGAGGAATGTCTAGGTACATCTTTATTTTGCAAGTCGGTAAGATTCCAACGATACCAAATTTATCTAGTTTTCTTATTATGTTTTATTGCATAAAAAAATAAAACTGTTTTAAACAAATTACTTAGCATTGCCATTTTCTGACATCAATAACAGCTGTGTCATGTCTCATTTTAATGTGGAATGAACCATAAATTTAATTGGAACCAATTTGGTGTATCTGCAAAATAAACTGAAAATATTTTTAAGATCTTTTGCACTTTTAGAAGCATTTTTTACTGTAGTTTTTAGTCCTCGTGAATATATACAGTATGTAGTTCTTAGGGAATGTGAATATATTACAATCATTGCAAACATAAGGGGACTTCATTGGACCCTTGGCTGCCATGGTAACTAAATGGCAACTCTCCTGCCCCCAGACTGCATAACGGGGTAAGTTGTTGTGCAGCGAAAGGTGGCTTTGCATCCCTTTCCAACTTCTTAGATACAGCAGCCGTGGTGATTGCAGCATCTAAGTAGTTAAACAGATTGCAGATGCCAGTCATAACTAACAGGGGGCACCCACTTTGTATGGACTGGGCTCAGCTCCTAAACCCATTCTATACATACTTGACAATGCCATGAATCACAATTAAATCATCAGTCATCAAGGGGTTAAATCTGCAGCCTGCAAGACACTAAGACAATGGTTAGCATCATGGCACATGTCAATGCCTTGTGATGCCTGTGCCAGACCACTGACTTTAAAGGCCAGCAAAGGCCTCAGCTTCTCCACACATCACGGGATTAAGGTAAGATAAAAACATGTTTTATTATTTTCTGGTGAAGAAGGTGGCACTATTTCCCATCATGGTGCACAAAGTTGGGTATTTTTATTGAGTAGTAGCACAAAGTGCATTATTTCTTTTGTAGGGGGCATTACTTATGTGTGGGGCCTAAAAAGGGGACTGTTACTGTGTGGAGCATAAAAGATGGCACTATAACTTTGTAGGCATCTAAGGGGGACTTGTGGGGCACAACATGGGGTACTATGTGTTTGACACTATTTTTGGCACAATATCTATCCTGTATTTAAGGAGGCCATCTGTAGCATTATTTTGGGGAGTAAGTTTATTTATGATGGCACTACAGTATCTGAAGACACGGTGCTACACAGTAGGTACACTAATAAGTGTATATGGGGTAGCAACAAGCTCAGAATTAGGGAAAGCAGCCTGATGAGGAGTTTGTGAAGGTGGAGAAAATTTAGGAAAAACGGTGAGGAGCCAAAGATGCCAGACAGCCAAAGAGTCTTCATGTTGGTCTGGGTAAGATTGCAAAGACATGAAAAGTGAACAAGTACAATTTGAGAAGACATCACCTGTGAGTCCCTGGATGCCTGGATCCCTGGACTTGTTAGATCTGCAGAGTGCTTGTGTACAGTCAGTTTTTATCACTAATAGGCTAAGTTCACACGGCATAATTACACCGGGACTTCGGGGGTTTCGCGCTGATTGCCGTGTACTCCTGTGGGGAGGGGGGGCTGGCAGCCCGCCGGCCCCATAGACATTCATTACTAACGGCAAGTATTGGCCGCTAGTAAGGCTATGTTCACACGGGTGCGCTCAATAGGGGCCGAGATACATCCCAGTCATTACTGTAATCCACAGTTCTCATAGAGAACTATGGATTATGCCTCCTCTCCCCGCTCACACAATATGCCGCGGGGGGAGATAAGTGACATGTCAATTACTAGCGGCGAATACGCGCCGCTAGTAATGAATGTCTATGAGGCCGGCGGGCTGTTGGCCCCCCGCCCCGTGAGAGCTCACGCCGATCGGCGCAAGCTCCCGAAGTCCCGGCCTAATTGCGGGGCGTAATCCATAGGTCTCTATGAGAACAGTGGAATACCGTAATGACTGGGGCGCATTTCACTCATATTTGAACGCAGTACGCGGCGAAATGCGCCCCAATTTAACCTGTGTGAACATAGCCTTATGGTCATTGTCTAGTAATAATACTAGTCATGCTATAGTATCATTTTCCCTTAATGTTTTTTGAACCATTTGTAATAATTTGGAAGCTTTCTAATAACCTATATTACCTTTTCATTCTCACTCAAGAGGTATTGATCAATAGCATTATTCTTCTCATTAGCCAATTGCTGGATCCTCTCGATTTCTTGCTTCATCTCTCTCTCCTTCCTGCGGTGCTTTGCAGTTTTGGTCTCATTTCGTCTTTCCCATGGCGTGAGAATAACTAAAATTAAAATTATACTTAAGGTGATATAATGTTAAAAGCAAGTTGAAGGTAAAATACTAGGAATATCAACATGAATTTATAGATGTCATATTATATTTTTTAGCAAATATCAGGTCCTGGGCCATCGGCAATGAAACGATGACATGTATGAATGACATTAAAATTACAAAACTTCAAAAGGGAATGTATCACCAATTTCTTTTTACGGATTAAAAACCATATCATTTAGTTCTAGCTCCCCAAAAGGGACATGACAGACTCTTCCATGGACATCTTCACACTGGACCTCTATTTGGACTATTGGTGAGTTTATTTATCGTATGGTTGCTAATTTGCTGTTTTTATATTTTAAGACTTAATAATTAAAAGTTATATTTTAGTGGGAGTATTTTTTCTCGTCTGTGATTATTTGCAAATCTACTCCAAATTATTTCCTACCTCCAAATATCAAGTATCCCCACATACCACATAGTTAAGATGTTCTACAATAGGAACCACTGCCTGTGGACATTACTGACATACTGAAACTAATTAGATCTAATTAGAAACTAATTAATCACATTAACCTACAACTGACCAGATATTATTAAAAAAAATAAAAATATTCTTTAATTTGTCAGCATACATGTTAAAGTATATCTTGTTAGATTTAAAAAAATGTGATTTGGTAGCAGCAGGCTTGGTTTCTGAAATCAGCCGATGTCCATTGTGAAAGTTATCGACATACATTTTCATTTGCATGGCCACCTACATGACATCATGGTCATCATACAAAGACAGACCGGATTAACAAGAGCAATAGCCACTCTTTGTTACCAATTACTTAGCCTGGCCAGATGGGCCATGGAGCCCCTTTTCATGTCTATATGTCCTTACAAGGTATTTGGAAACAAATTGTCTTTACAAGATGACTACATATTATTTTTTCGTAGAGGTTTTTCTTTTTTCATCATAGAATTTTTATTCTTTTTACTGTATATGATGATTATGGGGACAGCCATGTTGCCTGAACTGTTGTAACAACATTCAAATACGGTAATTGCTTTATTGCAGCTACATGGATTATAAGAGCATGTCAACAGAAACTGACTCATTGTCTTTCATGGAAGGTTTTCTGAGGATGCTAGTTTTTTCTTGGAGGAGGTGAGCAGTGGCTATCAACTATTATAAATGGGGGACCCTGTGTCCTCTCTGTATAGATGTTACTTTCCTGCCTGTGAAGATAATGAGGAGGCTGCTGAAATGTTTTTCTCTACAGAAGAGGAAGTATCAGCCTATAATTTGACTTAGTAACCAGAGTGAAAACTGCTCGATTTAAGATTTAAAAATAAAAGATAATGACCTGGAAAATTAACAAAATAAAATCACCAAAACTCTGTAAAAGTATGTTTTAAAAGTAGGTCATTTTCTGATGACACGTTCCACTCTTGATCTCAAGACTTCAGTAGCAGCACTGCTAGATTGCATGTTATGAGTTAGCCATAGAAACAAAGATTTGGCCAAGTTTAGACATATATGTTAAAATGGTTGTTCTGTTCCTCTAAATAAATAATAGTTAGCTCCTGGTGGCCCAATAAAAATAGAAAAAAGCAGTGACATCACTATTCGAAAGTAGAAGAAAGAAGACTGTGGAGAGCCAGAGCTGGAATAGAGGAGCGGGGAAGGAGTATGTTTTTTTTATTAGGCCATCAGTAGGTTTCTTCTAAAATGACACAAATGTAAGATTCTCAAAAGCCCCGTTCAGATCATGCAAGTGATCTCCGCTTAGCAGGTATGCTGGGGAAAGCTCACAGTGTACATCTCCGATGTAATGCTGAAGTATCCTACTGTAGTGGCATACAATTGGATATGTCACCTATAGGGTCCTATTGTAAAAAACAAAAAAAAAAAAAAAACAGTGCAGTACACATAGGTTTCTACTTATGCTGTTTATACTTTATTTTCACTTTCTATGAAACAGTGCAGGGTACTCAGCTATCCAGTGCTGAGGCCTAAAGGACTGTCTTTTGCCCTCCAAAAGGCTAAAAGAGCACTGGAATATAGTGAGGTGTATACTAAAGTGCCGATCTTGAACATCACCTGAACAGGGGCCTTATAGTAAGGTAACAGTTTTGGCTGCACTGTGGCCAAAAACTGCACCTACATACTTTCTATTCTACTATTCTACTAAAATGCAGGTCGGATTCTGTTTAAGAATCTGGTCGGTATCTTATCGTCTCTTGAATGGTTTTGGGGGACTGTTCTGTCCATGATTGGCTGATTTGGCCGTCCCCCTTAACCACTGAATAGAACACTTCCTGCCCGAAAACTGGGTGAAACATTGTGCATCTTCCAAGTTTTTCGGAACAGTGGCCGTGCGAAAATTCACTCTGTAGAAAAACCGTGCAGTGTAGGTGTAGGGTGGATTTTCTAGTAAAGTCTATTGGGATGGTTGACAGTCAGTTTTCAGATAGTTTTCATCTCCGAAAACCATCAGAAAAACTGACTTAATACCCTGTGTGGACATAGCTTTAGAGAACCTACAAAGTTCTGCTACAGATCAGTAAGGAACCAACTTGGTTCACCCTATAAAAATACATAATGTTCTTGGACGTGAGTGAGCCCTCTCAGCCTCTGGGGCCCCAGAGGAGCTGCCATGCCTGCTATCGCTATAGTTATATGCATGCTGCCCTACTATAATGCATTTGACACCTTTTGAATTTTGGTCTGTTCAGAATAGCCATCAGCAATGAAGCAGTGACAAGTTGGGGATTAAATACAAAAGACAGCATAAGAGTACCACTGATAAAACACAGGAATATTTTTTAAGAAACAAAACCTCCTTCCACTGCTGTATTATATACAATATCTTATAGCTGCCAACAGCAGTTTACTGTAACAACTAGATGACACTGAGTAGGATCAATTTCTACCTATTTCCGTCCCTTTCTTCACTTTTTTCTTAATATTTTCCTTGGATATACCATTGTCTGCCTCTATATCCAGGGCCAAAGACTTGTCTTTAAATTGTGGCCGCAGTCGATCCTTTATAAAACCTGTCTCCATATTCCAAACAACAAAATGATCCCTGCAAACAGCAAAGACATGGGTTACTATGGAGTAACATATATACTTTTATAATGGTGGCAACATCACATATTCTATATATCTCATGCCCAGTATGTGAGTTCAGATTGCAGACGTGTCTTCCTACCTGAGTGACCACCTTATGACTAAATATAGTAAGATGCACTTTATATCTGGACAAACACAGATCCTGTCTGGACTGATGGGCTTATCCATGTTGATTTATACTATTCTATTTTTTTTTTTTATAAGAGGGAGGGACCATTGTATAAATGAAGTACTTTTATTCCTTTTGTTTTACCCCTATTTTTTCACAAATTGTAAGCTTTTGGGAGCAGGGCCCTCACACCTTTTGCCTAAATTGTAAACAACTGTAAAGTTTATAGAGCTAGGTTCACATCTGAATCAAAGGTTCAATTCATAGCTTCTATCACAGAGTTTCTTAAAAATGATGGTGAAAAAAATTGTGCAGCATTACAGCACTATTTTTTCCACTAAAACACCCTATGCTATGAAGGAACTAAAGTGCTTACCTCCTGAATAGCACCATTGGTGTTTGTCATGTAATAGATCCACTGCTGCCTTTGCAATGGAGGCTCCAAATAAAACTTCCAACAAAGATGGGAATCTGGCCTTTTACTCTGATTGTGTCTATATTTGTACCCTATGAACAGTAATGTGCTTTGAAATATGTGTGTGTGCTTAATAATTATTCTTATTATTATTAATCATCATGATTACAGGAATTTCTAGCTGATACATAAATACACAGCTTCCCCATACTTCATTTAGATGCCTTCCACTTACCATTGTAAGATGCCAAAAAAACTGTTTTGGATTAAAAAAAAAAATCACACAAGAGACAGGGATGTCTCAAGAAGCATGTAGGCATTGGGCAAGAGAATCTCAGTTCTCATGTATCTACTCTGTATCTACTGTATCTTAGCTTGACAAATTTAGGGCAAAGTTGGCCCAGTTCCACCTGGTGCTGATGCCAACCCTGTGCAGGAACAAGCATATTTATACATTGTGTGTTATAATTATGGGCATAGAAACTTATTGAAGAGATTGTGAAGCAAGTAGAAATACTTCAATATCCAAATCAGCAGCTAGGTGACATGATAGCCCCAAAGTAATGTTTTAGCATTTTGAACCTGGCCACATCAAATTGTTTTGTAGAGAAATGCAGTCCCCACTTCTCACCTATTCTCTGAGAGCCCCAAGAGTAGATTATTGTCTAGGACCCTGTATTCATGCTTGGGACAAGGTATGATATACAGGCCTGTCTGCCTGCGGACATATTTTTTCTTCAGCAAATCATAAGTGAGAAGAGTCTATAGAAACAGAAAACAGAAAATATTAGATATCTGCAACATACTGTAGAACTGACTACTTTCTTTATACAGCTCATAGGAAATATTTTTAACCAAGTAATCTACTGTCAGTCATATAGTAAAATGGTTTCCCCAAAAAACAATCATAGATTTAATCTTACCTGAAATATAGGTCTGGGGGTGTCAGTGAATGAGGCCATACCCCTGTCAGTGAGGATGTAAAGTTTCATGTCTCTGACCAACACGGTCTCATTGCTTTCCACCAATCCTCTCTCTACACGCACAGCACTACTTTTACACTTTGACTTTACAATGTTCCACACAGTGATCACTCCCGGCCTCACGCTTCTGCAAACCACATATCTGTTCATAATAAAGAAGAAGACGTTTACAGCATAAATAAAACATTACTACCATATTTTAGTACATTGTGGAGTATGCATGGCTGCCTGAGAAGAACGGATTGCTTGTTTTATCCAATTATTATAAACTATATTGCGCATGAGTTTTAAGCAAGATTATTTTACCATTTTCAATAGTAAGAAGTATATATTATATATTTATTAAATATGATGGATTTTGATTTATAATATTAACATATACGAGTTAACTATACATCTTGTAGACATTCAAATTTCCCTAAGCACACAGCTATTGCAAGATGATAAGCACTCCTATTTACTGTATAAGGCAGAAAAGGGGATGATGGGGTGGAACATATGACATGTGTGAAGGATGACCTTGTGAAAGTCATGAGGACTAGGAACAATGCCTCATGAATTAGAATGGTGGTCAGAATGAGTCAGAGGAGAACAAGAAACCCACATACACACAAATAGGCCAAATTACAAGACTGGAACTTTAATGTTAACTGCTAAAGAATGTAAGCTACAATTTCTATGTTTTCCTGTTATTTTAAAACTTTAAAGAAGGATGCAACAAATCTCCATTTTCTATAAGACATTATCATGAGTCCTCCTGTTCTTGCCTGTAGAAGAACCTAGACATATGTTTAATGTTCCATTTTAAAGAGTGACTAAGAGGAAGCCAGCTAATTGTATTTTAATTATCATTCAACAATCAAAAGTATATTTTTACAGTATTTGGTTTATTGTGATTATTTATAACAATAAGGCTATGTTCACACGCTTAATTGCGGGACGTAAATTACGCCCCGCAAAATTACGCGCGAGTTGAACCCCCCAGGGGGCGGGCGGAGCCGGGAGTACGCAGGGGGCCGGCACTTCGCCGGCCCAATGACTATCACTGCTAGCGGCGCGTATACGCCGCCTATATAAAGTGACAGGTGAAATATCCCACCCGCCCGCGGATTCGCCGGGTCGGGGAGAGGAGAGACGTTAATCCATAGTCTCTATGAGAACTGATTACTTACCAGTAATGAATGGGGCCGTGGTTTCCGCCCGTAATTGGCGCACTTCGCGCGTAATAACGGTACCGAAATACGGGCCCATTAAGCCGTGTGAACAGTGTCTAATAGAGTGAAAACTTTATATTCCAGGCAATTACTAGAGCTCCTATGACAATCCTGAGCCTAATTGGAGAATGTGGGAGACAGTTACCAGACAGCATATTTTTTATAATGACCATCACAAATAAATGTATTTGTTGAAATTGCTAAAGGATTATTCAACTGTTTAAAACTTTTTCAGAATCAAAAGTTAGACTGTTTTCCAATATACTTTCCATAATAATTGGTCACAGTTTTCAAGATCTGTTCTTGCTTTCATGTTGTAGAAACATTTCACTTGTTTTACGTGAAATTTGGCCTGTCGCATGTGATGGTACACGATTGGCAGAATGAACTACAAAGTACAGTGCAAGTTTATCAGGCTATTTTAATTAATTTGTCATTGTGCCAACACATGACTAGAAAAGATTTTTATCTTCTCTAGTCCCATGGTATTAAGCAATGGAGGATCCGGCTAAATTACTGCAAGCAGAGATTTTGAAAACAAAAGGAACTGATACAGGAAGAATATTGGAAAATTGTTTAACTCTTTAATATACAGAAAATAACATGATTATACTGAAATCAGAAAACCCCTTTACATTTTTCTTAAGTAATAACATTAATTAACGTTATCAATAGTGTTGAGCGATTGCGTTGGCTATCGAGATCGATCGATAGTCGATAGTCGGCCGCTATCGATAAGGTTTTTTTTCGATAGTGAGCGGGGGGGGGGGGGGGGGGGGGGAGGGGGGGGGGGGGGGGGGTTATGGGGGGGGGGGGGGGGTGGATTTTATCGCGATGACCATTAAAGTCTATATGGAGAGGCAACAACACCTTCATTATTACAACCCAAACAAGGCTGGAGAAGCTGAAATTAACATCCTCAAACAGTCAAATGGATACATGCTACATCTTAGGCAAACACACTTAGGATAAAAAGTCACAGAAAAAAAGTCACAGACATTAACTATCCCTGTCTTGTACCACAGCCTGACCCTTAAACCTGCATCACACCACAATTAAAAAAGTGCCAGAAGGCATATGATTTGAACCATCATGTTACTTGAACTGGACATTGAATAGTCCCTGTCCTAGACGCAGCATGAGCCCCCAAACCTGCATGACCCCCACTGTTAAAAAGTGCGAGGAAAAAGAGTCCTTTCAACCACCAATTTTGTTTCACTGGACATTGACTAAACCGTCCTGGGCCACAGCATGAGCCCCCAAACCCCTGCATGACCCCCACATGTAAAAAGTGCCGGAAAAAGGCAGTCCTTTTCAAACAACCACGCATTTTAGTTTCCACTGGACATTGACAATACCTGTCACTGGTCCACAGCAATGAGCCCCAAACCTGCCATGACCCCCACATTTAAAAAGGTGCCGGAAACAAGGAGTCTTTCAAACCACAGTTTAGTTTCACTGGACATGTGACTAACACCTGACCTACCCAGGTGCCGTCGGGTTAGTTACCTCCCCTTCCTCGTTCCACCCTAAGACCTCGCCACTCTCACTGTGTCCCCTCCCCGGGTGTTCTCTGGGGGGGGATGGCTACCCTGACCCTCCCTCCCTTCTCTCCTCCTCCCCCCCCTTCTGTAGGCTGGGCCACAGCATGAGCCGCCAACCTTCATGACCCCTCTAATTAAAAAGTGCGGAAAAGATCTTTCAACCACCATTTTATTTCACTGGGCATTGACTATTAACCTGTCCCTAGGGCACAGCATGAGCCCCAAACCTGCATGGACCCCCACATTAAAAAAGTGCCGAAAAAAGGAGTCTTTCAAGACCACCAATGTTAGTTGAACTGACATTGACTATACCTGTCCTGGCCACAGCATGACCGAGCCGGAGTTTACAGTGGGTCGGTGAAAGCCAGGCTGTGCGTCCGTCACTATTAACACCGCAGGTTAAAAAGCCTGATGACGCCCGTCAAAACGAAAACTGCAGTGCTGAAGCAGAGTGGCGGAAGCGGAGTGTGAGCAACTCCAGCCTTCATCTGTTACACAGTCTCAATACCTAGGTGTATGCATCTGCTTGCCCCTCCAGTTATTAGTGTGGACGCAATTGTAGCTTCCTTGGAAATACTGGTGGTTAACGCTCCCTGTTAACACCAGGTTGCCCATTATTATTCTTGGCATTTCTTTTTCTGAATTTACTCAACGTGCTGGAGAAATGGTCCCCCTCTGTACTTTGATGTCGTCTGTCCCGTGCTACCACTACCTCCATGTCCTCTGATAACCTACATCTGGTCAAGTTATTCCTGTACCGTCCCCTTTGTACAATTCAGAGGGAATTTTTTTAACAAGCTATTTTGTAACATGCAAGTTTTATTAGTACATTAATTCAAGAAAACACATTTTTAAAATAGATGGAATCCCCACCATGTCTTTGTTTCTCTTTTTTTCATTGTATTAAATGGTTGTCTCAATACAGGGATTGATAGCTATGTTAAAGATCTTGCAAAAACAAGTCATTTTGCAATATGTGTCCATTAACAGTGTCCTACCTATTCCTGTTTCTGACAGCACCATCACCCTTGAGCCACTCTTGACAATTGTGAAGAACAAATGTCTGTTAGAAACAACATTTTTTTAGAATAGGACCTGTAGTATAGCTGCATGTCACAGCAAAATGCCCCCAAAAATTCAAAGCATGACCCTTGCAACCACTTTGTCAATTGTGAAGAACAAATGTCTGTTAGAAACAACATTTTTTAGAATAGACCTGTATATACGCATGTCACAGCAATGCCCCAAAATTCAAAGCATGACCCTGAGCCACTTGCAATTGTGAAGAACAATGTCTTTAGAAACACATTTTAAATAGGACCTGTAGTATGCTGCATTCACAGCAATGCCCAAAAATTATAAAAATGACTTCTCAGCCACTTTAAAAATTGTGAGGGAGAAAATGCCACTTAGAAGCCACATTTTTTACAAAGGACCTGTTATTGCTGATTCAAGCACATGACCCAAAAAATTATAAATATGACTTCTCAGCCACTCTTAAAAATTGTGAGGGAGAAATGCCACTTAAAAGCCACATTTCTGTTCCAAAGGACCATAATTATAGCTGTATCTCACAGCAACATGACCCCAAAAAATTATAAATATGACTTCTCAGCCACTATTAAAAATTGTGAGGGAGAAATGCCACTTAGAAGCCACATTTCTGTTCCAAAGGACCATGATTATTGCTGTATCTCACAGCAACATGACCTCAAAACCATTGACAATGCGAAAACTTCTTAAGATAAAGTGAGTAAATGGAATACGGTGTTGTCATGAAACCTTGCTGTCTTTTACAGTCTCCTCACAGCAAAACCAGCAAAATGAACTGTTGGGAAAAGAGAATAAAAATTGCAGTAAGAAATGATCATTTTAAAAAAAAGTTTTCAAGAGGACCATTTCTGTTTGAAAAGGAATGTGAAGTAGACCTCGGCAATTGGGGCCACAACATCATCAGAGATCCATGCCTGATTCATCTTGATGAAAGTCAAACGATCCACATTATCTGTGGAAAGCCGGATGCGTTTGTCTGTAATGACTCCTCCAGCTGTGCTGAAGGTCCGCTCAGATATGACGCTGGCTGCTGGGCAGGACAACACCTCTATGGCGTGACGAGCCAGCTCGGGCCATTCGTCCATTTTGGATACCCAGAAGTCTATTGGGTCCGGAACACATGCAAAAACATCGGTGTTGAGACGCAGATAGTCGTGCACCATGATCTTAAGCTGATCTCTGTGTGTTGGATGTGTGCCCTGCATTGCATGCGTTGGTGAGGTGGTAAACAAAGATTGCCAGAGGTCACCCATTAGGCTTCTGCCACCTTGCCTGCTGCTGCCGCTAAGCCTACTTGGCACTCTACTGCTGTCACGTCGCTGATGTTGTTCCACCGTGACATTTGGGGAACGTGAAGCAGACGCAACAGATGTCTCCAGTTGATCAATCAGCAAGGTCTCCATTTCCTGCATTTTACTCTCTATTTGGGTGGGTGGAAGGAAAGTGCTGATTTTTGTTTTGTACCGGGGATCCAGGAGGGTGGCCACCCAGTAACTGTTGTTCATTTTGATGGCCTTAATGCGAGGATCATGTTGGAGGAAATGGAGCATCCAAGCACTCATGTGAGAGATGGAGCCTTGATTTCCCAAGCCTCTGGGTCGAGGGGCACTAGCAAACTGATCTTCCTCATCTTCCTCCTCCGCCTCAAATCCGCGCCAACCTCTTTCCAAGGCAGGGACGTCGGTAACATCGGTGTCTAGGAATACCTCCTCCTCCTCCTCCTCCGCTGCCTCCGGCACAGCTTCAACACAGCCCTGACTTGCCTGAGATGATGCACCCTGAGAGCTGATGCGCCACCTTGCACTAGCTCTGGACCCCGAACCACTGCCTAATGAAGACCGATGAAATTGTGAAACTGTCGGGCCTTGTGGATTTGACGGAGAGAAAGGCTCCGTGTCCGCATCTGTGTCCGTCTCCTCCTCCGTCGCTGGCGGGACCTGTTGTTTCAGAGTGTCCAACGATCGTTCCAGAACTAAGATCACCACAATGCTCATGCTGACAAGGGCATTGTCCGCACTGACCATTTTGGTGGCTTCTTCAAAACTGGCAAGGATGGTGCAGAGCTCTTTCACCTGCCTCCACTCTCGGTGGTTCAACACCCCGAGGTCCGTACCGCTGCTTGTCAGGCCATGTGTCACTTCGTACTGCGTAATGGCATTGCGCTGCTGCCACAATCGCTGGAGCATGTGGAGGGTGGAATTCCAGCGTGTTGCCACGTCAACAATGAGACGGTTGACGGGGAGGCCGAGCTGACGCTGCAACGCAGCCAGGCGGGACGAAGCAGGGTGCGAACGGCGGAAGTGCGAACTCAGACCTCGAGCCTTCTTCAGCAGGCAGTCCAGACCCGGGTAGCTCTTTAGAAATTTCTGGACGACAAGGTTCATGACATGTGCCAGGCAAGGATGTGCTCCAGCCTACCGATCTTAAGGGCGGCCAGCAGATTTCGCCCGTTATCGCACACCACCTTGCCTGGCACAAGGTTCTTGTCACCCAGCCAGCGCTCGGCCTCGTTGCTTAGAGCCGTCCACAGCTCCTGACCTGTGTGTGGACGGTCTCCAAGGCAGATTAATTTCAACACGGCCTGGTGTCTCTGGGCACGTGATGCCACCAGAGGACCTTGGGGGAAAGAGCCCTGCACCATCCCTGCGGTTTTGAAGAGCGTGCGCCGAGCCTGAGAGCCACCGTCACCCCCAGAGACATCCACCCAGCTCACCCAGTGAGCTGTCACAGAGATATAGCGGCCTTGGCCGTGCTTACTAGTCCATGTGTCGGTGGTGAGATGGACTTTTCCGGACACAGATGCAGACAACGCGCTTGAAATTTTAGATGACACGTGGCTGGCCAGGGCAGGGACGGCTTTTCTGGCAAAGAAATGCCTGCTCGGCATCTGGTATTGGGGGCAAGCGAGGGCCATGACGTGGCGGAACCCATCTGTGTCCACCAGACGGAAAGGCAACATTTCCAAGGCCAAAAGCCTGGCAATGCCGACATTCAGGCTTTTGGCTTTGGGATGGTTTGGGTTAAAGTGTTTCTTCTGCTCCCAAACCTGGAAGACAGAAGGCTGGCTGCTAGACTGGCCGCTGTACGGCGAGCAGGTCGTCAAACTGGCGGAAGGAGAAGGGGTAGGATGGGTCTCTGGTGGTGCTGGTGGTACTCGGGCGACGGTGGAGGCTGAAGCGGAGGCTGATCCCTGATCATGACTCTGAGAGACATGGGCAGCTGAGGAACGCTTGGTGGTGGCGGAGGAGGAGGAGGTGGAGACAGAGGGTGTGACAGTGGTTGGAGGCCCGGCGTCGGTCTGGCCTTTTTTGGCCAAGTGTTCCCTCCATTTCAACTCATGCATTCGCTGCATGTGACTAGACATGTTGGTGGTGGTTAACCACTTAAGGTTCTTGCCTCTACTTATGCGTTTACGGCAAAGGCGGCATATGACATCGTGGGTGAATCAGAGGCTTGCTCAAAGAAGGCCCAGGCTTGAGAGGTCCTGGGCCTTCTTTGACGGCGATAAGCGAGGAGCGGGGTTTGCGCTGACCGTGGCTGGCGGAATCATATCAGCGGACTTCTGCGACCGCCCTCTCCCTTTTTGTGGCGGGACCCGTATTGACACTACCCCATCGTCTTCCTCCTCGTCCACTGATGAAGCGCTCGCAAGCAAATTCTGCGGAAAAGACCAGGATGGATCCGCAATGTCGTCATCATCATCATCATCAACACAGGTGACTTGGTCGTCCTGACTTTCTGCATCCAGAAGCTGCGGGCTACAAGCAACGGGCACTGCAAGGCGTTGCCGACCGCCCGGGATTTTTGCCGATTGACCGGCTTCCTTCACCTCCTCTGATGGCATCAGTAACTGGGCGTCAGAGCAGAGAAATCATCCTCTTTGGCCTCTTGATCTTTTAACATGCCTTCTGACCCCAACCGCATTTTGTCCATCAAAGAGGTCTTCAGACAATTGATTATCCACAGTGGTGGTGGTACACGAGTTTACATTTGGGCTGCTTCATGTTGGACGGATGCTGAATGATGCGATAGACGACATATGTGGCCGTGACAGCGAGGACCGAGGAGGTAAGACTGCTAGATGCAGGTTGCATTAACCACTGGAAGGACAGATTGGCGACGATGTTCGTTACTTAGATTCATCACAGGTCCCTGACCCAGCGATGAAAGGCCTGACTTCCTGCAACTGACGAGTCCGCTGGCTATGCGTGTTGTCGCCAGGCACTGGAAGGAGCACCATCTCTCTTACCTCTACCTCCATGTACTACCTCCCTCTTTTGCTCGCTTACCCACCTGCATTTCGCTCGCTGGTTCAGAAATAATAAAAAATTTGAGAAAGTATGGGAATAAGTTTGGAAAGTTCTCTTATTAAAAGACGGCAAAATCACAGCTATTCTCAAATCCCTTCTAATCAAAACAAAATGCTGGACTTCAATTTAACTGCAAGGAGACTATTCAACAAATCTTGGACTGGGCAAAAGTCCAATAAAAACGTATCTGTTATTTTTTGGTATAATAAAAAACGGTATTTTTTGCACCTTTCAATTCAACTCCTGTGGTGAAAATATAGAATTGCGGTTTTAAAGATTTACGTAGATGCTGCGTCAATGAACATGGCTGTGTGCGCAAAAGTCAAAAAACACGTTACTGTTATGTTTTGATATAATAAAACGGTATTTTTTTGCACCTTTCAATCACCTGTTGGTGAATATAGAATTGCTTGTTTTAAGATTTACGTAGATGCTGCATCAATGAACTGTGCTTGGGTGCGCAAAAGTAAAAAAACAACGTAACTGTAATGTGTTTGAATATAAATAAACGGTATTTATTTCACCTTTCAATTCACCTGTGGTGAATAAGAATTGCTGTTTTAAGATTTACGTAGATGCTGCGTCATGAACAGTGCTGGGTGCGCAAAAGTCAAACAAACCACGTAACAGTTATTGTTTTGATATAATAAACGCTATTTTTTGCACCTATCAATTCACCAGTGGTGAATATAGAATTGCTGTTTTAAGATTTACGTAATGCTGCGTCATATGATTGAAGGGAGGGACATGCTGGTGCGCAAAAGTAAAATAAACACGTAACTGATAATGTTTTGATAAAAAAAACGGTTTTTTTTGCACCCCCCCAAACCCCCCCCCAATATAAATTCCTGATTTAATTTCCCGATATCCCCCCGAATTGAACCCACCCCCCTTTTGGCACAAAAGAAAAAAAAAAAAGTAACTGTTTGTTTTTGTTTAAAATTTAAAGGGAAATTTTTTTGCCCCTTTTTAAAATTCACCTGTGGTGAATATAGAATTGCTGTTTTAAGTTTACGTATTTTGCTGCTTTAAAATAAACGGGTTGCTGGGTGCGCAAAAGTCAAAAAAAAAACGTAATTTGTTTGTTTTGATATAATATTCGGTATTTTTTGCTCCTTTCAATTCACCGTGGGAATATAGAATTGCTTTTTTAAATTTTACGAATGCTGCGTAAAAAACCCTTCCCCTTGGTTGCGAAAAAAGTAAAAAAAACACGTAACTGTTATTTTTTGATATAATAAACGGTTTTTTTTGCACCTTTAAATTCCCAACCTGTGGTGTTTAAAAGGGAATTGTGTTTTAAAATTTCCCCAGTAGATGCTGGGGTCAATAAAAGCTTGTTTGGGAGGCGCAAAAGGGCAAAAAACCCCGAAAATTTTTAATTTTTTTGAAAAATAATAAACGGTATTTTTTGCCCCTTTAACAATTCCCGGGGTTTGAATTTTAAAAATTGCTGTTTAAAAAGTTTACGAAAGATGCGCATCAATAAAGTGTGGGTCCCCCCCGCAAAAGTAAAAAAACACGTAACTTTTATTTTTTGGATATAATAAAGGGAAAATTTTTTTGCCCCTTTTTTCTTTTCCCCTTTTGGTGAATATAGAATTGCTTTTTTTAAGATTTAGTAGATGCTGCGTCAATGAACAGTGCTGGGTGCGCAAAACCCCAAAAAACACTTTAATGTTATTTTTTGAATAAAAAACGGTTTTTTTCCCATTTTTCCCCAATTTTAACCTGGGGTTTAAATAAAAATTGCGTTTTAAAAGTTTTCCTTTTAATCCCGGGGCGTCAATGAACATGTTTTTTTGCCCAAAATAAAAAAAAAACTTAACTTTTATTTTTTTGATATAATTTGGGAAATTTTTTGCACCTTCAAATTCCCCTGGGGTTTAATAGAATTGCTTTTTTTAAAAGGGTTTTAAACGTAGATGTTTGCTTAATGAAAAATGCTGGGTGAAAAAAAGGGAAAAAAAAAACAGAACGTTATGTTTTGATATTTTTCCCCGGTTTTTTTTGCACCTTTCAATTCACCTGGGGGTGAATATAAAATTTGTTTTTTTAAGATTTTTTTGGGTTGCTGCGTAAAATAAACCCGTGCGGGGGGCGAAAAAAGTCAAAAAACAGTAATTGTTTTTTTTGATAAAAATATTTATTTTTTGCCCCAAAAAAAAAAATTTCAATTACCCTGTGGTAAATTAAAAATTTGCTGTTTTAATATTTCGTTTAATTCTGCGTCAAGAACATGGGGGCGCAAAGTCAAAAAAACAGGGAAATTGTTATGTTTTGATATAATTGGGGTTTTTTTTGCACCTTTAAATTCACCTGTGGTGAATATAGAATTGCTTTTTTAAAAGGGGTTTAGTAAAAGCTGATCGATGAACAGTGCTGGGGGGCGCAAAAGTAAAAAAAACACGTAACTGTTATTTTTTTTGAAAATAAAAACGGAAATTTTTTGCCCCCTTTTTCAAATTTCCCCCTGTGGTGAATTTAGAATTGCTTTTTTAATTTGGTATTTAGGAGATGCTCCCCTAAATTTAACGTGGGGGCGCAAAAGTAAAAAAAAACCCCTAACTTTTTTATTTTTTTGATATAAAAAACGGTTTTTTTTTGCACCTTTAAAAATTCACCTGTGGTAAAATATAGAATTGCTTTTTTTAAGTTTCGTGTCCCCTGCCATCAATGAAACAGTGGGGGGGCCCCAAAAAGTCAAAGAAAAACGAAATGTTATGTTTTGATAAAAATTTTCGGTATTTTTTGCACCTTTCAATTCCCCTGTGGTGAATATAAATTCCCTTTTTTTGGGTTTTTAAGGGTGAAGGGCGGCGTCAATGAACGGGTGTTGGGTGCGCAAAAGTAAAAAAAAAACAAACGGTTGTTTTGATATAAAAAAGGGTTTTTTTTGCACCTTTTTCAATTCACCGTTGGGGGAATATGGGAATTTGTTTTTTTAAGTTTTTACGTAGATGTGCTTTCAATGAACAGTGCGGGGTTTCCAAAACCCAAAAAACCGTAACTGTTTTTTTTGATTTAAAAAACGGTTTTTTTTAAAAACTTTCAAAAAACCTTGGTGAAAAAGAATTTTGGTTTTAAGATTTACGAATGTTTGCGCCCAATGAACAGTCGGGGTTTCCCGGAAAAAGTAAAAAAAACACGTAATGTTATGTTTGATATAATAAACGGTATTTTTGCACCTTTCAATTCACCTTGGTGAATATGAATTGCTTTTTTAAAGTTTTTCGTAATGTTTTCGTCAATGAACAGTGCTGGGTGCGAAAAAGTCAAAAAAAAACGAAAACTGTTATGTTTTGATATAATAAACGGTATTTTTTGCTTTTTTTCAATTCACCGGGGGAATATAGAATTGTTTGTTTAAAAATTTTACGTAGAGGGCGGGCGCCCAATTTGAACAGTGCGGGGAGGGCGCAAAAGTAAAAAAAACCCACTAATGTGGGTTTTTCTTTACGTTACCCCGGTTTTTTTGGCAACAAAAAAACCCCTGTGCTGCCCTACAAATTGCTGGTTTGTAATTTAAGTGAAAGGGTGGATTTTCCCAACAGTCACAGGGTAATGGGGAAAAAATTTAAAACACCTATCAAAAAATTTTAAAACTGTAATAAAAGAAAGGGATTTTTTGGGTTAAAGTTAAAAAAGAGACCTGCGGGTTATTTTAAAATGATGTTTATCCAATATAAGTTCAGGCTGCCCAATTCCGGGGAAATATTTCAATAGAAACTTTTAATAATAAAGATTTTCCCACTAAAAAGGGTCTACACTAAGTCTTGGTAAAACTTTATCCAGTTTTCTTTTAGATAGAGCTTGTCTGTGGGTTTGGGGGGGCCCCCCCCCTGCTCCCCCCCACCCGGGGGTTTTTTCAAACGGTAGATGCTGCTTTAAAATTCTTAGCAAAATTTTATTAAAAAGTTCAAATCTCTAATTAACTAAATTGGAAGGATCCCAAAAGCTAAAAAGTAGAGGTTTTTCTGTGCAGGAAAAAGACAAATTTCGTGAGCTGTTTGGGGCCCCAGACAAACGCAGGCCTTTTTCCCCATGAGACGCGAGAGACACAGAGGTGAAACCCGGGAAAAGCTGTTTTTATGTAAAAAAAAAAGTAAATGGGAAATTTTTGCCAAACCAAACCATAACATCCCATCATGAGTCGCACACCCCATTCCAAACCCTGCTCTATTCTCTAATCTAATTTTTTGGGCCCCAAAATTAACCCGGGCGCCGAAAAAAGGCGCGATCTTAATAGAAAAGATGCACAGATTTAAAACCTTTAAAAAAACGCAATTTATCTGGAAATTTCGATCAAACCCTAAAAAAAACCCTTTCCGGGTTTCAAGTCGATAAAAATCGCTCAAAAACTATCAAGGATGATTGGGATAAATTAAAGGGTTAAAAAAAGGAGGACCCCACACAATCCCCTAGAATGGATGGAATTCTTCTCAGAGGTGTAGTATGATCAAGGAGTGAGTCCACAGGTCGTCTCCTTTGTGTCCACAGACCGGGCTGAATGTGTCCAGATCCTTTTTGGAAATTTTTTTCAGTTCAAGGGAAACCTCCCAATGGGTTTTATCCTTTCTTTTTTGAAATAAAAGGGGATTTTTAAAATATCAACCTGTTTTCTAAAGTTCCCCCACCTTTAATGAAAGAGGTATTTTTCCCCCCAAAGAGGCTCTCCCTAATAAAGCGTGAAAAAATGAATATAGAGAATATTAGATCCAGAAAGCCTTACGCCAATTAATAGACAAGAACATATATATTTTTATAACTATGACCCTACAATTTTTGAACTGGGTTTTCCTTTTTTTAAAAGGAAATAGAATGGGTTTTGTTTTATTTAAAAGCTACTGATAAAATTAATTTAAGAAAAAAACCCAACCCTAGTCAATTTGACATTTATCTTAGATATATCAAACAATGGGTGACTCATTCAAGTCATGAATAAATGAATGAACCTTTGTTCAGGTTTCAGTGCCGGTTTATAATACTCATATATTAGTGATTTTGGCCCACACGTCTAAGCTATATTGCATTTTTTGACCACTAATAAGTAAGATAATTTTTAGGATGTGTCCAGTAGCTAACAGAGATGGAAACAGTTTTGTACACTTTTTGCCACTCTGGCTTCACCCTCTAAATATAAAGGCTAATAAACCATCCATATAAATATGGTATAATAATGCTATATGGTGTCCAAATATTTATCACCATAAGTACTAGGCAAAAATTTTAGGCATGTTAGGTGATAATGATGCAAAATATGAATGCCTTCACAAATTGAAGTGTTTTTAATTAATTTCAGAATGCAAAGTGAATAACAAAAGATAAATTAAAACATCATCAATATTCTGTCTGACTACCTTTTGCCTTTGGAGTCCTGAAATTGCTGGTATGGCCCTCATAGAGCCTTGATTTCAACATCATGGACTCAATTTGGTATTACATGAAGAGACAGAAGGATTTTAGTAAGTCTATATCCACAAAAGATCTGTGGTGACTTCTCCAAAATATTTGAAACAACCTCCCTGCTGAGGTCCTTCAAAAACTGTTTACAAGTGTATCTAGAAGAACTGATGCTATTTTAAAGGCAAAGGGTATTCACATCAAATATTGTTTTTTCTTTTGTTCTTTTACTTTACATTTTGTTAATTGATAAAAATAAACCATTTAACACTTCTATTTTTAATACTTTACAGCATTTTTTCCATGCCTGTCTAAAACCTTTGCACTGTACCATACCTTTATTATGCTTTTACGTGAAACTGTTTTAACTGTACCTGAAATTATTGGATAGTTACTTTTTACCTTATGCATTGTGTCTAGCTTCATAATATTATAACAACTATGCAACTATTTTAGTATAGATCTATTTGCTGTATTATCTGAGGTTAGAAGAGATGTCTGCTAATCTGCAATTTTTTTCTTTTTATTCAAGAAACCAGTATGTGTGCTGGACTAATTAAATAGAACATCTACAGATTGAGCTAGATTGCAGAGGAGACTATTTAAACAACTGGGAGATTGGCCAACATGGATCTTATGTGTATGGTCCACTTAAAGGGGTTGTCTCATCATGCTGTTTTACAGAGCAACAGCCAGCTTCAGGCTCCCACTTCCTGGTTAGGCTGTGTGTAATTCTACAGTAGTGATTGACATATCAGCTGTATTTTTCATAGCTGAACCTGTTACAATGACATGAGTGCTGAAGGTTCGTAAACAGTAGTGCACAAGGCTACAGAGCTCTAAGGGTACGGCCACACGGCAGTTGTAAAATGTCGGTCAGATTCTATTTAAGAATGATATTTTATCGTCTTTTGAATGGTTTTGATGGTCCTTTTTATAGGCTGGCTGTGGTCTGAGAACTGTAAACATTATAAGTAGCACCTGATAAATCGGACGGAATCCCTCCACAGTGCAGAAAAAAAGATTACTCTATTTTCCTTTTATGTATGGCTGGTCATTGCCTAATGACCTAGTGGTCTAGTCTAATCTTATTCACCCCTGTTGAGAGAACAATAGAGCAATTATATTGTCATTAACTACTATTTGCAATGGGTTTATGTAGCGATAAGCAGCAGCTGAAGTAAAGTGAGATTAGTCTTCTCTACCATACAGAAGTCTTATCTTACAGCTAGAGAAGGACAATTGTCATAACAATGTTGGGTATCAAATCTTAAAAGTAATGTAATCCAATACTTAATACAGTCAGTGATGCAAATTTCTACCTTGACCCCTTACCGACATTTGGCGTACGTCATAGGCGGGAAGGGGTTCCTGCAAATAGAAATATGGATACATCATGACTATCTTGTGGGCTCACAAGCAAAACCTGCATGATCGGAGTATAGAACCAGCTGTATATTACAGCTGGCCCCATGCCGTGTTGCGGCCGATGAACCCCTTAGATGCCGCAGTTAAACATGATGCAGCAGCTGACGGAAAAACAGAGGAAGGGAGCTCCCTCTGTCTACATCAGCAATGTGTGATTGCCGATGGCGTCTGTGGCACTTCTGGGTTGCCTGTGATGTCACCACAGTTGTCAATATATAGCAGTACAGGCAGCCATCTAACTATCAGGATTGCTGTATTTCAGGGTGGGGTTGATTAATAGACTGTGGGATGACAAGAAGTTCAGTTTTAGTGAGGTTTAGTTTAAGACAGAGGGCGACATGTATGATTGGGCTTTACGCCCGATTTCAGGCGTATTCTGCGCCTCACCGGCCCGAATCCGCTGTCGGACGCAGGGATGCGGTGTTAGGTGCAGCGTTCGCCACTTAAACAATTTGAATTACTGTATTTCCCGGCAATTCTCTATATTGCAATTCCTTATGTAGCGCCGGTCTCGGCGACAAACGCGTTGTTTGGGATTTAACTGCTTTATTTTTATAGAAGGTTTCAGCGCTTTATCTGATAATGTTTTACACTTAATAAAAATGATTTTTTTTATCATACTCCATGCCGCACGGCGCTGAGCGCTGAGATTGCATTGCGCCGATCTCTCCATAGACTACAATGGGAGAAGTAGCTCGCGCTCTGATTGGCCAGGATAGACAAGCCACCGCTAGCTCAGCCAATCAGCTCTTTTCTGCCTTTTTACTGTATTTTGAACTGTCCCGCCTTTGATTTTGATTGGTCTATATTTCTCCATAGGTTAGAATGGGTCCCTGTTGCTCCTATTCTGATTGGCCGAGATAGCCAAGCCCCCGCTAGCTCAGCCAATCAGCTCTTTTCTGTATTTTTACTGTATTTTGAACTGTCCCGCCTTTGATTTTGATTGGTCAATAGTTCTCCATAGGTTTTAATGGTTCACTGTCGCTCCTATTCTGATTGGCTGGTTTATGCCGACCAATGAGAATAGCTTTCAGAATTTGAATTACTGTATTTCCCGGCAATTTCCAATATCCTAATTCTTGATATTGCGCCGTTCTAGATTTTTGGAAAGTGATTTTTTTTATTTATTTTTCATTTTTGAGGACTGAGCTCTTTTTTTGAAAATGTTTAACGCCTTTATAAAGGCGATTTTTTTGATTCATAATCCGCACGGACATCTTTAATGATTTCTCGCTGTTTTCCAGCCTGTCTCGAATCGGAACAGATTTTCGACGCAGTCCCTTCTGCACCTAAGTCCCGCACTGCGCCCCACACACTGGTGAGGTGCGGCGGACTTTACACCGCATGTATGAGCACACTACCTCCAGCGGCGAATCTCAGGCACAGTCCCGCACTGCGCCTAAGTCCCGCACTGCGCCTCAAACACTGGCGAGGCGGACTTTTCATGGTATGTATGAGCGCGCCCTGGCGCCGACATAAATCAGACGCAGCTTTCACTAAAAATCCGGCGAAACGGCGCGCTCCGAACCGGCGAGAATCATACATGTCGCCCAGAGAGAGGGCGTGATGTCAGAGACAGCAGACAGACAGTCACTGGTGTTTTGGAGGAGATCGGGTGTGATGACACAGGAAGAGGTGCATAATTGAGTGTCATCAACATAGTGATGGTACTGAAAGCCAAATCTGCTGTTTGTTTGTCCAGTGGGGGCTGTGTAGATTGAAAAGAGGAGAGGTCCAAGAACCGATTCCTGTGGAATCGCAACAGCAAGAGGGAGAGGAGAAGAAGTAGATCCTGCAAATGAGACACTGAAGGAGTGGTCAGAGAGGTGGGATGAAAACCAAGAGAGCGATGTCCTGGAGGCCAATGGCACTGACCATGCTGAGGAGGAGATGGTGATCAACAGTGTCAAATGCTGCAGAGAGAGATCCAAAAGAAGCAACAATGAGTAGTTGCCCTGAGATTTAGCTGTGAGGAGGTCCTGTGAGACTTTAGCTAGAGCAGTACTACTATTACTACTTTTAAAAAGCCAGAAACGAAGTAGAAAGAATATGGCTAAGAATAGAATCATGGAGCATGCGCCACAATGCATGTTCACTTGATTCTGACTACAACAGAGACACAGATGATGATCCAGCACCCGCAAACAATGCCATCACGTGTATGGGAACCCGACCATCCCAGTCACAATATGCACTTTGAAGGCAGCAGGTAAGCAATTTCTGATAAACCACAACATTTGGATAAGACAATCGTATTGCAAAGTTAATTCAATTTATGGTCCCCATATTTATAACTATGATTAGTGATGAGCGATTCGGCCAACAATCTGCATCGAGAAGATTTCAGATTATGTTGAATCATCTCCCCTACTGTCGATCCTCGATGTCGATTAATCTATGATTCCCATTAAAGTCTATGAGAGAGGAACAACAGCTTCATTCTTACACCCAAACAGGTGAGGTGAAGCTGGAATTAACATCCACAACAGTAAACTGGATACGTGCTACATCTTAGGCAAGACAATTAGGCTACAAAGAGTCACAGAGTAGCAGTTGCAACTGGGCGCCTTTGACACAAAACAAGACACCGGTATTGGAAATGGCACATGGGAACTGGCAGGAGACCCCTATCACTTTTTGCACCAGGGACCATCAACTTGTCATATATGTGGTGCTGGTGGCAGCAAGAACATCACAACGGGGAATGCGGATGTTCAGCTGGTAGGGCCTAAGTTACAGTGGTTGTGATAAGAGCCAGGGCTGCCGTCAGTCATCTATTAACTGTTATATGGCCACATGCAGCTAAATCAAATGGGGCGCCCACCCATTACTACTTCCTATTTTTAACATATAACTGGGCCCCTTTTTGATTAGGGCCTGTGACAGGAATACTACCCTATTGGCACCCCTGGCATCCATTTTAAAGTATCCTGACCCCAAAATCAGCAAAAATGCCCTTATGGACCCTCAAAATAAAAATTTGCTATAAGAAATTGACAATTTCAAAAAACAGTTTTTCCAATGCTGCTGCTGCTGCTACGGCTACTTGCCATTCTACTGCTGGCACATTGCTGACGTTCCACCGTGACATTAGAATGTGAAGAAGACGCAACAGATGTCTTTGAGTATTTGAACCACTATGTTAGTAAACAGGACATTGACTATCTCTGTCTTTTACAGAGGCATGACCCCAAAAGCCGCACAGATGCCCTTATGGAACCTCAGAATAAAAAGTGCTGGAAGAAATAAGTATTTGAACCACTATTTTAGTGAACTGGACATTGACTATCCCTGTACTGTACCACCGCATGACCCCAAAACCCGCATGACCCACAGATTAAAAAGTGCCTGAAAAAGGAGTCTTTGAACCCCCATTTTAGTTGAACCGGGCATTGACTATCCCTGTCCTGTACTGCAGCATGACCCAAAAACCTGTATAACCCACAAAGTGGCGGAAGAAAGTCGTCTTTGAACCAATATTTTAGTTGAATTGGACATTGACTATCCCTGTCCTGTACCACAGCATGACCCCAAAACCCGCAACGGTGCCCTTATGAACCCTTAGAAATGAAGACTTGCACCCCAAAAGAAACTAACACCCTGAACTGAGGCTGGTGTGGATGCTGGCAGGAATAAAATGTGCTGCTGTATTACAGTGGCTTGAGAGGAGAAATATCTCTGATGCAGGATCTCCCCTCACCCCACTGGAGCTTTTTCCAAAGCTCTAACTAATACTAACTAGAATTCTGTAATCTTCCTGTACCCTAAGCTAACTAATCTATCTCAGATACTTTTCAGCTGTAAAATCGCTATAAAAAAATCTGTAATAGCTTTTAAAAAAGCTGTTCAGAGAGAGAATGATCTGTTCTGTACGCTGTATAGAAGCTAATGGCGGCGAGCAGGAAGTGCATTCACATACATAAATGAGGTCATGTGATTTCAGCAGCCAATGAGATCCCTACCCAGCCCACTGGTGACGTTCTTCACCCCTTCTCCCCCGTGCTCTACGCTGATTGGCTGGCCATTAAAATTACAGAAAGCGCCAAAAATGGCACGATCCGAATCCACGATTCAGATTATTGATCAGATTTTAAGAAAAATAATCTGTTCATTGCGGAGCCCAGATTTGAGTGAAAATCTGCCCGATTTCAACTCTGTGCGATTTTATCGCTCAACACTAACTATGATCTTTTAAAGCCCTTTTGAATGGAGAAAGTACAAAAATGAAACAAAACTAGAACATACAATTCTTTCTATATTTTAGTGGCAAAGCTGTAAACTATGAGTGGGAAGAACAGTTCCTAAAAGATATATTACAAAGTAATATATTTTCATATTTTTATATCTATTTGTCCCTAACAGGAAATATGTGAATTCTGTTCAATATCAGTAAATGGGCCTTTTTTTAAACCAGCCAAATGTCATTGTTTAAGGAAACAAAAGCAAACCAGTTTTTCTTGTATTGGACAGTCCCTTTAAATAATAACCTTCATTCCTGTATGTTCGACACAATGATTTCTATTCATTATTGGAGGGTTTTGCAATCTTTTTAGCACTGGGAAATCTTTACAAAAAAATTCTTTTCTCGAACCTGTTTTTTTTTTCTACACAGCAAAAGGATTAAAAGGCTAAAAAGTAAAAGGTGAGACAAAGTAAAATTGCTCAGCGTGACAGTTCCCTGAGTCATCCTTCTCATTATCAGACTAATGGCCTAGTTTGCAGCAGAATTGTGTCTCTGCACTGCCTTCATATGTTCCAAATGGTGATGGTGTATGCACGATGCAAACAAACACAAATTTTATTAAGAACCACATAAACGGTAGTACGTTTACCACAGTTATAAAACACTGCGTTAATATTTACAAGCATTTTTCAATCAGATCAGTATCATATATATTTACTATTTTGCCATTGGCAAGCTTAAACTCTATCAGTTCTCTATCTATAAAACACTAAAACATAACTTTTATTATGTATAACTCTTAACCTCTATACACACTGTTTAAAAACCCGATTTCTAACCTCACCATTTAACCCTTTCTACTTCTGAAGGAAGGAATAGCTCCTTTTCTATTATCAAGTCTTGTGGAGCACCACCTATTAACAGGAAAGCCTTATATATACAGCAATTTACTAACTCCAGTAAGGGATCCCAAGCCTCCTACTTGGGCAGTCCCTAATATAATGGACACAAAACAATTAAGGCCCCCTTGTGACACCCTCTGCAGCGGGTGATACATGTAGACCGAGGTGAAACAGGTTATCTGGTTAAACATGTTGGGGAGGTCAGGCATGAAATTTTAAATTGTGATTTATCACCTCTGTCTACAAGTGTCACCCGCTGCAGAGGGTGTCACAAGGGGACCTTATTTGTTTTGTGTCCATTAGATTAGGGACGAAGTAGGAGGCTTGGGATCCCTTACTGGAGTTAGTAAATTGCTGTATATATAAGGCTTTCCTGTTAATAGGTGGTGCTCCACCAAACTTGATAATAGAAAAGGAGCTATTCCTTCCTTCAGAAGTAGAAAGGGTTAAATGGTGAGGTTAGAAATCAGGTTTTTAAATAGTGTGTATAGAGGTTAAGAGTTATACATAATACAAGTTACGTTTTAGTGTTTTATAGATAGAGAACTATTTTAACTAGTTTAAGTTTAAGTTTGCCTATGACAAAATAGTAAATATAGTGATCAAAATTCACTCTCTGCTCTCTTGCGAGATTCCCATTTTTTTGGAGACTATTTAACCAGTATCATATATGACACATCTAACCCTGACAGCTTTTCTATTATATAATAAACAGTAATATAAAAAGTAATCACTGAATTTATTTTATCTATTTCTTTGTATTAAATTGAAATAATCCACAAAGTGCTAATGTGATCAAATCAAGTTTATTTCACACAATCAATAAAGCTAATAATCATCACTCACATGGAAAAATTGTCAGAAAAATACATTTGGAAATCAGGAGAAAAACATCTTTAATACATGAAAAGGATCTCTGCATTTAGTACTGAATTGCCACACAGAATCTAACAAAACAGCCCACTGGAACCACCAAGACACAGATAAATAACATTGAGTCTATATGAACACACACACAGAAAATTAGACAATGTCATAGGGGCTCATCCATCACATGCACATGATCATAGGATCGCTATTGTGTATATTTTAAACAAATTGTGAGAGCCCCTCCAGCAGCAAGATGACCTAGGTTTCAGAATGAAAACTATGATACACATATAATTCTTGTTTTCTATGAACAAGCAAAATGGGCCACCGCACAGGATGATTTTGATTAAGAACTAGGGAGGTGTCGCAGCTGCTCAGACGCATAGCTAACAATTACTACACTTTCAAGGGTTTTCTCACTACAATGATTAGCAACATGTAAGCAATGGTAAATCAAGACATTTCTTAAATATATTTCTCCTTTTATATTGTTCTGGTCAGGAGGTTAGAGAGATTTTATCTGTTCTGTGTGCATGTAAGTGTCTCTAAATTACCATCCATATCTCCCTTCTTGATTAGACAGAGAGTAGGGAGTGACGTCAGCATAGTTAGACAGAGCAGAGTCTTTATCTCTAACAAAGATTAGTTTGTTCACCTTTGAAAAGCACTTTTTTAATATTTAGAGGTCTACTTACTGATTAAATTTCCTGCACTTATACCTCTGTAAGCTCAGCTAGTTATAGAGGATCTAAATATGCTACCAACTGCTAAAGAACCACTGACACACTAACCAGACGCAACATATCATAAAATCTACACAGCTTATCTCTGTGCGATTCTTCACAGCATGGTAAGAAAACCCTTTTAACACATATACTGTATGTCTTCATGAGGATGGTAAAGGTACTGTCTAAAGCACTCTGCCAAGTAAAGTCAGCCATACACCTCCTTTCTGATCTGTGCTATACATTTATGACACAAGGGGGAGGGGGGTAGGGAGGGGAGGGGGGGGACACTATGTCATTTAGGTGTGGCACTGGCATGGTTCAATCTCAGGGGCTGAACCTGCTACAGCGTGAACCAGCTATGTACAGCCATGATCTCGATGCTCCCAGGCTACCGACTGTCTGAATTAGACTAACTCTAGGCTATTTAAGCCCCTAGATGCCATGAGCTAAAGGGAGAGGGCTCCCCCTGGGTGCTGATGGTTTCCACAATAACTGGAGGCAATATAGCAGCCCCCAGTTTGTCTGTTACGGAAGACTATTAGACTAATTACGATGTAATAGGCTGAATGACAGTTGCATAATATTTTTCAGAACTGTCACTGCAATGTTTTATTCAAACAATGAGCGCGCCCACACAACAAACACCCAACACAAATGTACAACCATCAGTGACTAGCAACATCCTAATAGTTACTTTCTAGTTATACTAAAAGTCCAGTGAGAGAGCTGACTCTTAGTCTCTATCTCCTCTACAATGATAGCGAGTGCAGATCGACTCTCTAGTTAGCCACGACCCCTCGCACACCTCACACGCAGAACAGCTACCATTCCCCTACCCATCATTCCTGCCGAGAATCCTGCGATCATTAAAAGAATTTCACCATTTAACATTGTCGTCACGCAAAAAGGATGCAAGTCCTGTTCAACCCACTCAAGAGCGCGTCTCATTACTCTCTCTGAGTAATATGCAACAACACGCTATACAGACCTCGCGTGAGAGGACAGACCAACACACACTCCACATCACTTAGACGACAATCATACTTAGAATACAGTTCGCACAGGGGATACCTCACCTATCACCCCTCTCTTTGACAGCATGAACAAAGTCCTTAGCGAGCGCTACATACTGCCTAACAGCACCAGAGAGAATCAGACATCTCAACATATCTCATCTTAACCTCGAACGCATAGACCTGACTTGCACATACTTCGCCTCGCTCTCATAAGGAGTCCGATCTAATCCACATCAGTAGGAGCAAAGAAGCTGGGTGGGGGGTGGGAGGGGGGAGAGGGGGGGTGTCAGAGTATAACAGACTGAGCCCGAATGACCTGCAGTGGAATTATAGAATTGGAGGATTTGTAGAGATACTGGGTTGATTCTGGGTGGGGGGGGCGAGGGGGGGGGGTGACTAGGGGGGACTATACAGTAAGGAGACTGTCGATTTGCTGAGAAGTAGGTCGCGAGAGGGGTGAGTGTGTGAAAAGTTGTCTGCTGATACCATGCATGTGTAGTGACGAAGCTACACTGCGACAAGTTAGTCAGTCGGGGACACTATGTCATGAAGTAATTGATTTGTGATCGAGTGTTGTACAAGTGACTATGACTATTATAGGAGATCAATGTCGATCAGGTATTATTTAGGGTGGGTGGGACGGAGGTTCTTGGCACATTCTATAGCAACAGGATTTGTTTTTGGGTTGTGTTTGTAGTATATTTATTATGTTATTAAAATCTGTGTACAGGGTGTGGTTCTGAGGGAGTCAGAAGAGTAAGTTTGATCAGTTAGTGAGAGTGTTTCGGGTGTGTATCAGTGATGAATCACAGGATGAGAGGAGGTTGAGACTAGCTATTGAGTTTTCTGAGCAACAGGATATCATTGGGAGGTGGGTTGTACAGACAGCAAGGATACATATAGAATAACATGATTACGTGACTATATTGGGTTTAGACTTACAGACTACAAACATTAACTACACTAGCATGTGAGAGATGTTGCGAGGGAGAGAAGAGTAGTATATATTAGCTGGACACACACTTTCCACCACTACACTACAGCGGTGGTGGTTGGCGGAGAGTTATTAGTATTTATATGTGTTTTTGTTTTTTTTTGGGGGTTTGGGGGGGGGGTGATGGACGATGAACATATAAGTAGAGCTAGATGAGATCTGTGGTCAGATTGGACAGTTGAGATATATTGTGAAAGTATAATCAAGAGGGTTTCAAGTTATACAGTGGGAGGATGGTGTACACAACTGTGGATGGATGAGTTAATTGTTAGTGACGAATGGAGAGAAGGAGTGTATGGCAGAGACAATAGTAGAGACGGAGAGAAAATCAGTGTCAAGGGAGAGAGTGTGCAGGTAGGTGTGAGAAGGAGGGAGAGATGTGGTGGTCTGAGATGTTAGTATTTACTCGTGTAGTAGGCGGAGAACTCTGAATCTGAGTACATAAAAGGGGGGCAGAATCTGGACATAAGACAGAAGGATGTGTTATTTTTAGCATATAGATGTGATATGGTGGTTGGAGTTGAGGCTCAGTGATGTGTGGATAGACGCGTGGTGGATGTGAACTCGTTATGGTCGTCATTAGTGGTATTGGAGGACGGTTACACGGGTCACAGGTACAGGACAAGGAGTCTAGGTAATGTGGGACATGTCAATACTTTATATCATAGGCGATTTAGTGATGGGGGTGATTGACAGAGCGACATGTCAAGTGGTGGTATGATGTTGAAGAGGTATTGTAGGGAGACTATATGAGTCGAGAGTGGGATGGGGGGCTCTGGTAGGAAGTGTCAAAGAGATTGTGTGAGAGTTGGACACTGGGGGTGTATTATGATGTAGTACACAGACATAATATGATGGGTCTGAGAGTGTGATGATTTGACTTTTTCACGACATACATCTATCACACAGACAACAAACTATACATCGATGTGTGTGAATTTGGTGGAGGAGAAACACACACACTACACTTAAGACAGTGATTTTTGATCTTACTTTGTTAGATGGTGGTATCTGGATGAGTGTGATTTGGAGGTCAGAGGTGTATTTCTAGAAGTGTGTAGTTGTGAGAAAGAGTGATGAGGATAGTGAGAGACACGGGATCTCACTTATGAGGTATGAGGAAGGGGGCGACTCTCTGGATTGTGGGACATGTCTTGTACATGTAGATAAGTATTAGCGCATAGTGAGTGGAGTAGCATTTTGGTGGGGGGTCATTAGTTGTGAGTTTGTGGTAGTTGTGAACTAGGAGAGGAAATTAGTTATAGAATCTGGTTACTGGGCATTATTATGTTGTGGTGGAGATTTTGTCAAGTATGATCTTAGACTGGTAGTGAGTCAGGATGGTAGAGAACACTGAGGAGTGTATGTGAGGTGTGCTATGAGTGAATATGTGGAGTATAGTGACTGATAGAGTGGATTTAGAGTATGTATGAGATGAGATAACTGTGGATTGCGTGTTGTGACACAGTTTTATTTTGGTTTTCTTATTGTTGTAGTGATTGGGGGTATATATTTGGGGTGATGTATTTTTATGAGACTTTGAGAGTAGGAGGTCTGTTTCATGGGGTAATAGGGGACTAGGTTGTGGTGCGTGAGTTGTTAGGTAGTTACATTAGTATGGGAGTGGTGAGACTGGAGGGTGATGAGTTGGATTCTGACGGAGTGGAGTGACTTGTGGAGGAGAGGACTGAGGACAGTAACGGTGCAGGGATCACACACATCAGCTATTGGTTTTAGGGTCTAACATCATAGGTCTAGTTGAAAGGGGGATTTGGTGAGAGGAGAGTAGGTGAGAGGTCATATGGACTAGAGGTATGTTAGGACAAGTTAATGGCGAGGTGGAGGATGTCACACACACACAGGCAGTCTCAGGAAGTGTGGGAAGGGGGGTAAGTAGGTTGTGGAGGGATGAGAGAGTGGATATGATGATGATGGTATAGATGGAGAGAGAAAGTTTTGGTTGGGGGGTTGAATGGGGGATTTTAGAGTAATAGGGAGATGAGAGTTATGTGGGATGGGGGGGAGGAGGTGGGAATATAATATAGAGTTATGGTGTAGATGATAGGTGAAATAATGGGAAAGTATCATTGGTGGAATGTTGAAAATTAATTATGGTTGGAGGGTCATCACTAGACCTAGTGGCAGAAACAGGCAGATACAGTACATGTAGTTGCTCTGCCACAGTAGATAGGTATATAATCCCTGTGTATGTAGAAATATATGCCCTCTGTAGGTAGATATATGCCCCCTGTAAGAAGATATATCCCCCCTGTATGTAGGTAGATATAGCCACCCTGTAGGAGGGTAGCTATAGCCACGCTGTAGGTAGGTATATGCTCTGTATAAGTAGACATAGCACCTATAGATAAGTAGAAATAGCCAATCATAGGTAAATATAGCCCCCTTGTAGCTAGATATAGCCTCCTGTAGATAAATATAGCCCCTTGTAGGTAAATATAGCCTCCCTGTAGGTAAATATAAGCAGGTGTATAAGCTAAAAAAATAAATAAAAAAAGATACTGAAACTCCCCGTCCCCGTGCCGAGCTGCTAGCTACGGGAGCTAGTGTCCAGCTGAACCGTCCTGACGTCATTATACCACTTAGGCCAGGACACTGCTCCCGACATTTTCTGGAGACCCAGCGCCACAGGGGGCATGATGAAAGCTTTGCATCATGCTGCCTGCGATGCTGATGTGTATAGTGCTTACTGAGCGCTGAATATATAATTGGGAAGGCAGAGGTGACAATAAACTGTTCCTGCCTCCTCCCTGGTGAAGCTGCTGTGCAGCTGCTAATTCTGCATGGCTGTGTAAAAACGGCCTGCAGAATGAAACGCTAGTGTGGGCAGGCAGGGCTGGCAGCAGCCCCCGAGCCAGGCGTGACAGTGGAGTGCCGCACTGCATCTACTTTGAGAGTGTGAAAACGTACAATGACTGAAGAGTTTCCTCAATGTATTACCAACATTATACTATCAAACACATCTTTCAGGTGGGGGGGGGGGGGGGGGGGGGGGGGATGATAGGGGGGCAGTAGAGGGGAGGGTGGAGGTGTCAGTTAAACTCAAACATGTCATAAAAGCAATATATCCTCAATAAAACAACTTGTAAACTGTAAGGACTCCCCTCTCATCCTGATTTGCAGCACACTTTGGTATAATTGACATAAATAAAAGTGCATACTTTATCAGGCAAACTAATCAAACATCACCTAGATTTTGATTTAACTTTATTTGACATGAGCCGAAATACTCTGATTGTGAAGACTACTGTGAGAATAGCATGATCTCATTTACTACATTACAGAAGTGTTTCTGCTGCAGTCTATTACTAATATACAGATGCTTTTAATGAGATATTTATTAGGAAATTGTTCATATTATATCAAGTTCATCAAAAGCAATTCTTTGGTTAACACTACACTGTTGCAGTCTACTGAGACATTCCTGCTGGATGTTTTGCCTTATATGAAGGTAAACAGGAACATATTTGTCTTGTCTGACATATTCAGTACAACTGGTGGCCCTTAGGGAGGTTCCCATCTTAAGTAAACTAAATCTCCCGTATGTCTATGATGGAGAAGTCATTGACGTGAGTCAGTCTGAACTGATGGTTATCAGAATACATTGTGCAAGAAAAGAACAGCCCGAATTTCCAGCAATCATTGTGTTCTTCTTCCCTGACTACAAGAATGTTTTGTGCTAAAATGTCTTTTGTAGTTAGTCATCACTAAGATATTAATGAATGCACCCTTCTTAGGTGTTTAAAACAACAGTATTTCAGGAATGTTAGAGACATTTTTTGGGCACGTGGAAAGAAAGTGGTGGGCAGGGCTCTTAGGTAAAGATGCTATCTGCTTCCTGCAATGCTTGAACGTAGCACTGTCAGGATATGGAATTTTTAAAATATATCTATTGTGAAGACAAGAAGAAAATTCAATAGTTCTATGCCATCTTATTTGCCAGTCTGAAGGAAGTAATGCAAACAGAATAACTCTCTGTGCTTAAAGGGGTTGTCGACTTTCTAAGAAAATTAATAGGAAGCTTCTGTGGGCCAAGTGAAAAAAAAAGGAACTCTATACTCACCTTTCTCTGGTCCATGGTTCCAATATGGTCTACTAATCCAGGTCTTCTGTGTCAAGTTGTATCTACATTCTTGATAACATTTGAGGGGGATGTCACCACTGGCTAGGATGCCTGCGAGTGGCGCGGAGTTTGGCATCGCAGGGCTCACATAGACCTCTCATTACATCACCGTTCATAAGTGAACAGCTCTGAATGGTGGTGTAAAGAGGGGCACATGACCACTGCAGCCGATCAGCTGCTGCAGTGGTGACATCCCCATTAAGAAGTAGAACAAGGTAAACAGAAGATGGAAAGATGCAAGGCTGGAAAGGCAGACCAGAGCAAGGTGATACAAAGCGTTTTCTATCGTTTTCTAACAGAGTCTAATATCAACAGCAAACCTCCCAAACTGACTACTATAACAATATCTACACATGGAGATAGTTAACTAAAGTGTTCTCACCTACTGTATAATCTGTTGTTACAAATTTTGTGCACTCAACAAGGGGGCATGACCTAACTGGAAAAGCATATGGCTTTGAAAGAAGGGGACAGTTTCTTAAATATTCATGGAAGTAGCGCATTTTAGTAGTTGCTATAAAAAGTTAGAAAGATGCAGCAAATTTATCAAGATGAGCGTCTGTGATGAATTTGTGGTGCATCTTTAGACTTCCAAATTTACACTAATGGGGTAATTTATGAAGTGGCATAGAAAAATAGCAAAGTTTTTGAGCTGTTTTATGCCTTGTTTGCCACTTTTCAAAAAGTGGGTGGAGCTTAGTAAGGGGGCATTATTATAATTTATGTCAGAAAGTACCATTAATTCTAACCTGAAACACATACTCTCCAGTCATGGGGTCTTGATCATAAATTTCCTCTAACTTTTAGGGGGTGCACTAGGACACTGATGTATAGGGAGCATCAAGATGGTATTAAACCTTCAGATATTTGTGCATTTTGCTTGCACATTTTTCATTATTTAATGCCAGTCTTAATACATCTTCCCCTAAGATTTAAAAAAGGAATAGTAAATCATAATAGTGAGCAGATTTGCTACAATAAGGCCATATTCACACAGTGCATTTTAAAGCATTTTTTTATGCATTTTCATTTGCCAAAACTAATAGAGAATCATACAGGGAAAAGCTTACTCGTCTATTAATTTTTGTACCCCATCCCAGTTTTAGGTAAAGGAAATACATTCCAAAACTTCATCAACACTTTACTGTGTAGATATGGCCAGAACAGCACTTCAAAATGCATTCTTCTTTCAAAAATCTGGATTAAAACTTTACTTTTATAAAATCAGATTTTAAAAAGACATCTTCTGAAAAATAAATACATGTTGGCTTACAGTATTAACAGGGGATGTATGGCTTCATCAGTTCGTGTGTTTCATTGTACTCTCCCTCAGCTTCTCAGCTCCTTCAAAATCCAGGGGCTTTCTTCCCAGCTGGGTGGTTTCTTACTGAAAGGGCTGACATATCATCGCGCGATGCGTTAGTAAGGTTTAAGGGTAATCGGGTCTACACACCACACAGGAGAAAGGGGGCGGGGTGTGGTGCTGAGAAGCGTGACATCTTAACAGAGAACCTCGTTGAGGGACAGAACGTAGGTTATGTCCCCTGCCTCCTTCACTGCTATCACTGCAGCGCTGGAGCTCGCCTCTATCGCTGCGTCTACACCGAACACGCAGATCTATGTCACGCCCACCTCATCTCTGAGCCCAATGAAGTAACCAAGTTAGGCAGTATTGCACATATGATGCTGACACCCGTCTCCAATATCATACAGTATACTCCTATATCCACATGACCTACACGAGAGTCAGTGTAAGAGAGTCACATGATCTGCGATCTAGCTATCAACAAACAGGTAGCTCACTACTCTACCAGTCATTCAGTCACGATCAGTCTACATTAGCTATCTGCACGTCATTTAGCAGCACTGCGTACACAACACTTACTCCAGCTCAGCAGCTGGAGGATTAGGGAGAGCAATGTCGACAAGATTCAGCTACTCACTCTACTAGTGAGGTAGCTTCTACTCCTAGCAGAGCAAGACTACTGGATATCGGAAGAGTACGAGCGACGACGAGTTCGAGGCATGTGCCTTTTCAAGAGACTTGCCGCGAATGCGCGATGATAAGAATATTGGCATCGAGACACAATGTTCCACTAGAACGGCGTATACACTGTAATAGGAATAGACTCCCATTAAGGCTCCGATAGTGGCCCGGGCACGGCACAATTATTCTGTCTACTCTTCAGGGAGCTTGATAGGGGAGACGAAGCCGCTGCAGCTGATACTGACAAAGTCGCAGTAACTAGGGCTGATCCGAGTGAGTGAGCAGATGACTAGCGTTAGCTGTAGCGCGCACAGCCTAGGAGTGCACTTCATATTCTGCTATGTAGACGAAGAGGCTGGGAGAGTCTTCTGCAGTTACACAAGACACTATATTAATGCTAGCCGCGCTTACTCTGGCATTATTCACAGGTACACCGTGGGCGCAACTATCATGATAGTGAGTAAATACAGCTTCGTTGCTGAGCTACAGGTATTCTAGTTCTAGGTGAGCCTAGCGCACTAGTGAAGAGGGCAGGTGAGTGTATTTTTAAGATGACGGGAACTTCACAATAACTCATCAGGACACCTAACAAAACATCAAACGCAGAGCATACACTGGAGTAATATTTCTAGGTTCACTAGTGTCGGAGGAGTGGTGCGTTTACACAGTACGGGGGGTTTGTATTGACGATGAGTGATACTTCTCTCTATTATCATCACAGCTAGTTGTAGACGGAATTGATAGAGTAGATGATATGCGGGGTGAGGTTATGTCACAAATGTATGATATGTGTGAGACAGGATTTGCAAATTGGATTGGAGCACGTACTGGTGATTATAAGAGACAGAGAGAATATGAGATGATAGCGGTTATTTTGGGGGTTTTTGGTGACACACATCGTGACTTATACACACTGACTTTGAGTGGGACGAGTGTGATAGATTGTTGGATAGGGGACTGATAGACACAGGGACACTAACATTATAGTGTGGAGAGAGAGGCGCACAGATGGAAGTAGTTAGGATATGTAGGGATGGAGGAACGATACGAAATTTTGTAGGGGGCGATGTGAGGAAAAGAAAAGAGTGTGTGTGTGAGAGTGTGCGAGCGATTATTGGGAGGGGGGGGGGAGGGGTGGGTGGAGGGTGGGCGAGGGTGGAATAGGGGAGTATGTAAGTGGGGTTGTGGAGAGGATAACAATGGGGGGAGAGGAAATTTTGGATTAGAAAATATTAATAATTCAGTATGTGTGTGAAGATATTTGAAATATTTTTATGATAGGTTAATGAGGAGGGATGAAGTTGGATGAAAGGAGATGCGCTGTGCGAGGGTATGGAGAGAAGTAGAGGGAAAGAATAAGGAGAAGTCGGGCAGATGAATAAGGAGAAGAGGAAGAATGTTTTATATAAGTTGAGGGGTGGGGTTGGGGGGGGGGGGTAGTGGGGGGGGGGTAAGTAGATGGGAACAAGAGGGGTTGGGGAGGGTTAAAGATTGAGAGGGTTATTTTTAGATATAGGAGGTGGATTGTGGGGGGGTAAGTTAGAATAAACATTAGAATGATTAAGTAGTGAGAGATATAGTCTTTATGGAGAATGATTATAGAGTATATTAGGAAAGGAAAGAGAAGAGTGATCAAAGATTGAAGAAATTAATAAAAATGGCGAAATGTTAGTTTAAGACGCAGGGTGGAGGAGTTGGCGTACTTCTACTTCTCTCTCACACACAGCACTGTACAAGGTCATAGATCCTCCAGTACCCTCCCTCACCTTTCACCCTTCCTTTGAGGTCCACACCATCAGACTCTTTCGGCCATTTTGTCTCAGAGCCGTGGCTGTTTACAGACCCCCTGGCTCAACCCGCCAGTTTCTGGATAATTTTGCTGCCTGGCTCCCTCACTTCCTTTTTACCGAAATACCCACACTCATCATGGGTGATTTCAACATCAACATCGACGACCCCATATCTCCTTCTGCCTCTCAGTTTCTTTCACTAACAACTTCTCTAGTCTGCTCTCAGCTCTTGACACAACGACAGAGGAAGAAGTATCCAGGCTTCTCTTGTCTACTCACCCCACCACCTGCTCTAGTGACCCTATTCCCTCCCACCTCGGCTAGTCTATTTCTCCAGCTGTCATCTCTCACCAGACTGCAATCTCAAACCTCTCGTCTCTCCACTGGGAACTTCCCCATTTCCTTAAAGGGGGTTTTGCCACAAGGTAAGAATTTCAACGTGGGAAGCTTGCAAATGAAATAACAAACATTTCCACCATTGATTTTATTAAAAATTCAGGCAACCAATTTTTCTTTGATTTATAAGCGTGCTCCTTTAGTGATCCCTTGATTTACAGCTCAGTCTCCAGGATACGACAGGGCTGAGAGCTCATCAGTCCTGGCCAGCACATGCCTCAGACATCAATCACCTCTCCTCTCAGTCAGCTACTGAGTGTTTCAAACTCCAGGTCTGTCACTACTACACCTGTCTCTGCGTACTTCTTAGTAATTATTCCCCCCCCCCCAAAATATGTGCAAATAAATTAAAAAAAAGAAACCTCAAAACAGGTCTGTGCATTGATAAAGAAAAATAAAAAAACCACAGTTTTGGTTCCTGCAGGGATTTGAACCTAGGAACCCTGTGCCTGGAGGGCAAAAACTTTACCTCTCAGTCATACTCACAATGCTATTACATAAAACAGACCTTTCTTGACAAAGGAGAGAAAGGCCCTGGTGATGTCATCCTGCACGATGTGTCCAACATGATATGCAATTCAAACAAATCACACACGCCCCCTTCTGAGGAGGTATGAGATGAGATCGTGGCAAAACCCCTTTAAGCACGCTATCATAACCCCTTAACTAAAAAAAGCCCACTCTGGACCCATTATTTGCTGCTAATTATGACCAGTCTGTAACCTTCCCTTTATTTCTAAACTCCTGGGAACGCTTGGTCTACTCTCGCCTAATCCACTATCTCTCTGCTAACTCTCTTCTCGATCCACTACAATCAGGTTTCCCACACCCTACACGTCCACAGAAAACTGCTCTAGCAAAATCTCTAATCTAACCCTCAACGGCTAAAAATCGCAGGGCAACTACTCCTTGTTAACTTATTCTGGATCTCTCTGTCAGCATTTGACAACCGTGGATCACCATCTTTCTCCTCAGCAAGCACGCACCATTGCCTCCAGGACCCAAGCTGTCCTCTTGTTCTCATCCTACCGTCTCTGACCGCTCCCTCATTGTGATCATCCAGTTCTGTGAGACCTTCTCCATCTTTCACTCTACACTGCCCCCGTTGGACAAACCATCAGCATATTTGGCTTCCAGTACCATCTCTACGCTAATGACACTCAACTATACACCTCCTCCTGAGACATCACTCCTGCCCTGTTACAAAACACCAGTGACTGTCTGTCTACTGTCTCAGACATAATGTCCTCTCTCTATCTTCTAACCAACTCCACCCTGCTATTTCTGTCTCAGAGTGTGGTACCACCATAACTCCTAGGCAGCAGGCCCACTGTCTTGGGGTTATACTAGATTCTTATCTGTCTTTCACCCCTATATCCAATCCCTTGCCCACTCCTGTCACCTGCGCCTCAAGAACATCTCCAGAATCTGACCTTTTCTCACTGTGGAAACAGCTCAAACCCTCATTGTCGCTCTTATTCTTTCTCGTCTTGACTACTGTAACTCCTTGCTTATCGGGCTCCCTTTCTGTAAACTCTCCCCTCTCCAATCTGTCCTGAATGCAGCAGCCAGGCTTGTCTTTCTTTCCAACCGCTATACTGATGCCTCTACCTTGTGTCACTCGCTGCACTGGTTGCCCATCTAGTACAGAATACAGCATAATCTAATCACTGTCACCCATAAAGCTCTCCATAGCTCTGCACCCCCCTACATCTCCTCCCTCTTCTCTGTCTACTACCTGTTCTCTCCCTCTGCTGCTGATATCAGATTACATTCCTCAATCATCTGAACTTCCCATGCCCATCTCCAAGATTTCACACGTGCTACACCAATTCTCTGGAACATGCTACCACAGGCGATCAGGCACACTCACAACCCTCATATTTTTAAGAGTGGATTGAGAACACATTTTATCAGTCTGGCCTACCAAGATCCCTAATTGCTAATGCCCACCTGCTATCACACACATCTGTCACTCCCTATACTAGGGCACTCACAGGCACTTATCTGTATATAGATGAACTGTCTGGGTGGCAGGTTGAAACAACTTTTATGTTAACCACCTCATATTTATGTAACATGGCTGAACCATTGTAAACTGAGCACTTCTTACCCTTCATCTCAGCGGTACACCCTAATAGATTGTAATCTCTCACAAGCAGGACCCTCTCACCTTGTATCTCATCTGTAAGTACTTTTAGGGCATGTCCCCACGGCAAGGGTTTTCGGCCGGTTTTTCAGCTGGTTTGCGGTTTTTCAGACCGCCTGAAAAACCGGCCGAAAATGAGCACAATGGTGCTCTATGCAAAACCTGTGCAGCAGTCCCCACTGCACAGGTTTTGCCGTCGGACGGTTTTGCCGCCGGCGGTCCGCTCAGAAAACATTGTAGAAGCACAATCTTCCGTACGGTTTCCCGACAGAAGATGTGCTTCTCAATGGGATGGGGGAGGGCTGTTCTCCACTCATCGCGGAGAAACGCCGCCCCCCCCCCCCCCCGCGGCCGGGGGGGCGGGCGCAAAACCGAACAAAAACCGACCGGACTGAGGTAAGATGAATCAATGTAGTGAGACAACCCCTTTAATGAGTAGTAAGCATCATAACTATTCCCCATCTTTCATCTATGTACAGCAGCAGACTTGCAGGAAATGGGCAGTATTCTCTTGGTTAGGGTATGGGCATGGTACCCATGTGAAAATAAAGTAGTCGAGTTTTTTTCTTACGCTGCCCATAAGCTATTTGTCAGTAGATTCTGTGCTGCTGATTCCTCTTGCTGACAACCTGGCCATGCTATCTTTATATTCATTACCTTAATTTTTATCTATTTGCTTATCGTTATTTTCTCCCATTTAACTAATCTGTGTAGACAACGACCATTTGCTTTGGGTATGGTCACACGCTCGACTCTTTAATCAGAAAAATCTCCTGTGTTATATGCAGAAAATGCTTTGCAAATAACATTTAAAATACACGGGCTCTCATTTATTATCATTGTCTAAGGCAATGTCTCCACTGCACAGAAAAACGTCCCTTTTTCAGTGTTTTTCGTTTTCAAAAAACGCTGGAAAAAACGACTGTAATCATCTCCCATAGACTTCTATTGTAAAAACTCCTGCTGTCTACACTGAGCTTCTTTTTTCTGCTCTTTTTTTTTTACGGTCGTATTTTCAAACTGCCAAAAAAAACGCCAGAGAGGGCAGAAAAATTACTACGGAGTCTATGAAAAGCGGCCTTTGAAGTCTTTTGAGCGTTTTCGCTGCTTTTTTTTCCGGATTTTTCAATAAAACCCCTCCCGAGTCCAAGTCCCACCTATGTGGGTGTAAAAAGGTTAATCCTTATCAAATCGCATAAAAATTGTCTGATGGTCTTTTTTGTACCTTTTGTAATAAAAGTTTCATGCTTTGGTCGTAACTATTTTTGGAAATTTTCATTTTTTTTCGCTAAAAATACTTTTTTTTTTTTACGTTTTGGGGTTTCGATCCGTTTTTTTTTACAGTTTTTTGATGCAAAAATCTTTTTAAAAAACAATTTTGGCGTAATAAAGTTATTTCGTACTGACGCTGAAAATACGTTTTTTACGGATTTTCGCACCAAAATCCGTTTTTTTACGGATTTTTTTTTAAAATCTTTTTTTTTAACATTTTTTGGCTTAATAAGTTATCTCGTTCTGACCCCAAAAAATACGTTTTTTTTTACGGATTTTGGCGCAAGGATCCGTTTTTACGGTTTTTGGCACTAAAATTATTTTTTTTCAAGTTTTTAGCGCTAATAACGTTATTCGCTTCGACCCCAAAAAATACTTTTTTTTAAGGATTTTGGCGCAAGAACCCTTTTTTTACTTTTTTTTTGGCACTAAAAATTTTTTTCAGATTTTCCCGCTAATAACTTTATCTCGCTTTTGGAAAAAAATACTTTTTTTTTAAATGGATTTTGGCGAAGAATTTTTTTTTTAAGTTTTTTGGCATTAAATTTTTTTTTTACGATTTTGGCGTAATAAGGGTTCTCGCCTCTGACGCCCAAAATAAGTTTTTTTAGGATTTTGGCGCAAAAATCGTTTTTTACGTTTTTTGGCACTAAAATTTTTTTTTTTTTACAGTTTTTGGCATAATAAGTTTTGTTTTCTGACCCCAAAAAATACTTTTTTTTACGGATTTTGGGAAAGAATCCTTTTTTTAAGTTTTTTGGCACAAAAAATTTTTTTTTTACAGTTTTTTGGGCGCCATAATTTATCTCGCCTTGCGCCCCAAAAATTCTTTTTTTTACGGATTTTGGCGCAAGAACCCTTTTTTTTTTAGGGGTTTTGGCCTAATTTAATTTTTTTCAAGATTTTGGCCCAAATAACGTTATCTCGTTTTGCCCCAAAAAATAATTTTTTTTTAAAGATTTTGGTGAAAAATCCTTTTTTACGTTTTTGGCAAAAAAATTTTTTTTTTAAAAGTTTGGCGTAAAAAACGTTTATCTCGCTTCTGAGCCAAAAATAATTTTTTTTTTAGGTTTTGGCGAAAGAATCCGTTTTTTAAGTTTTTTGGCACTAAATAATTTTTTTTTTTTTCTTTTTTACTCCCAAAAAAGGGTTTCCCCTCTGCGCCCAAAAAGTTTTTTTTTGGATTTTGGCCAAAATCGTTTTTTTCATTTTTTGGCACTAAAAAAAATTTTTTCACAGATTTTAGCCTAATAAAGTGATCTCATCTGACGAAAAAAATAGTTTTTTTCGGATTTTGGCGAAAAGAATCCGTTTTTTAGTTTTTTTGGCACTAAAATAATTTTTTTAAGATTTTGGCCAAAATAACTTTAAATCCACTTCTGACCAAAAAAATACGTTTTTTTACGGATTTTCCCGAAAGAATCTTTTTTTTACTTTTTTTTGGCAAAAAAAATTTTTTCCCCAAAGTTTTTTGGAAATAAAGTGTTCCCCCTCTGACCCCCAAAAAAGTTTTTTTAGGATTTTGGCGCAAGAACCCTTTTTTTACGTTTTTTTTTGGCACTAAAAAAATTTTTTTTTACGATTTTGGCGCTAATAAGTTATTTTTGCTTCTGACGAAAAAATAAGTTTTTTTAATGGATTTTGGCGAAGAACCCGTTTTTTACTTTTTTGGCACTGAAATTTTTTTTTACAGTTTTTCACTAATAAAGTGATCTGCCTTGACGGCCAAAAAATATTTTTTTTACTGATTTTGGGCAAAGAATCTTTTTTTTAGTTTTTTTGCACTAAAAAAATTTTTTTTTTACAGATTTTTGGCGTACTAAGTTATCTCGCTTTGTGCCAAAATACGTTTTTTTTAGGATTTTGGCGCAAAAATCATTTTTTTTTAAATTTTTTGGCATAAAATAATTTTTTTTTACAGTTTTTGGCGCCAATAACGTTTTCTCCCCCTCTGCGCCAAAATAGTTTTTTTACGGTTTTGGGCAAATCCTTTTTTTTTACGGTTTTTGGCAAAAAATAATTTTTTTTGCGATTTTGGCGTTAATATTTTTTTGCTTCTGACGCCAAAAAAACGTTTTTTTTAAGGGGGATTTCCCGCAAGAACCCGTTCTTTTACATTTTTTGGCACTAAAATAATTTTTTTCACAGTTTTGCCAAAAAAAGTGATCTCCCTCTGACGACAAAAAATACATTTTTTTGGTTTTGGCCAAGAATCCGTTTTTTAAGTTTTTTTGCCACAAAAATAATTTTTTTACAGATTTTGGCGAAATATAGTGATCTCCCCTTGACGGCAAAAATACTTTTTTTTTTTACGGATTTTGCCGAGAATCCTTTTTTTTCTTTTTTTGGCACTAAAAAAATTTTTTTTTACAGTTTTTGGCGCTATAGTTTTCTCCCCTCTGACGCCAAAAATTAATTTTTTTTTTTAGGGTTTTTTGCGAAGAATTCGGTTTTTACGTTTTTGGCACTAAAATAATTTTTTTTTTTAGTTTTTTGGGCATAATAATGATCTCGCTTCGGACCAATTTTTTTTTTTTTTTTTTTGGAATTTGGCGCATAATAATTTTTTTGGGTTTTTGGCGCAAATCCTTTTTTTCGTTTTTGTGCTGTAAAGTTATCTTGTGTATGCAAAGATAATGTGGGTGTTGTGGTTTTTGGTGCAAGATTTTGGTGAAAAATTTAATAAAAGTAGCCAACAAAGGAAAATGTGCTCACAATGGCTACAGTGTCAAAAGAAAGTGACTACTTAAATGTTAACTCCACCGTAGGGTGTAGTTTACACCAAGGGCTTAATTTGCGCATACTTTAAAAAAAGCAGAGCAAAGAGCCCCAAAAAAAAGCTTCAAAAAACGCTCCAAAAAACAAAAAAACGCACCAAAAAAACAAATTTTTTTTTCACTGCTTTGACAGGCAGCGTGCAGAAAATCATTTTATGAATTTTTTTAGTAATTCGTTTTCGGTTTTTTTGTCACTGCGTGTGACTAGTAATAGTTAGACGCAAAAACTTGGGGAACAGGCACCCCAAAAAACCACACCAGTTTATCACGGTGGCTTGCGTTTGAAAAATTTGGGGGATTTGTAGATGATTGTATTTGTCAACTTAATTTGTCTTTTTTACTCAGAATCTGCCTTTTTGGTGCATTTTTTAGTTAAAAAGTCAAAGGGGCCCCACGCCCAATTTACTATAAGCACATCCTTTTGGGAAGCCACTTTTAACTTTGGGAGGTAAAAAAAATGTTTTAAATGCCCATAAAAAAGTATCCGGACTTGCTTGAATGCTAAAACCAACAATGTTCCACCTTTTGGCACATTTTTGGATCCAATTTCGGGTCCCTTTTTTGTCCGAAAATCGCATCCAAAAACTCAGCGGCGATTGGATCCTAAACAAAACCAGCACATATTCAACATGCAGCTGCGTGTTTGGATGCATGTTGGATGCAGCAGGATTGCACCCTTTAGTTTTAAATAAGGCTCATGCTGCGTCTTTTGGACCAAGAATTGACATGTCAAACTCAATACGCCGTGTGAACATAACATAAGGGCGCGTTCCCACTGCACAGGACAAATACCGGCCGGTTTGTAAGCTGAGGAGAAGTCAAGTTTTATCTGGAGTTGAGAACAAAGGGCCCGCCAATATTTAGAAACGAACTGAACCCCCCGATCCGAGACGATCTGCAGGGGAAGTCCGTGTATCCGAAAAATGTGGCGAAAAAATAGCTCAGCCAAGCAAGGGGCAGACAGCAGGTCTGGCAAAGGGACAAAATGCGCCATTTTGGAAAAGCGATATGTGACCACCCAGACAATGGTGTTGCCAGCCGAAGGAGGAAGATCGGTTACAAAGTCCATTGCTATGTGAGACCATGGTTGAGTAGGGATGGGTAGTGGATGTAGTAGGCCTGCTGGCTTGTGACGAGGTGTCTTGTTGCGGGCACAGGAGGTACAGGACTCAACGAAGTCCCTGACATCTTTAACGAGGTCTGGCCACCAATGGAACCGAGATATCATGAGGAATGTTTTACGAGCGCTTGGGTGACCGGCCACCAAAGAGCATTGTCCACATTTCAGTATACATATGCGTAGAGCAGGGATTACGTATGTCTTCACCGGGGTAACCTTCCGGAGGTCAACCGGAGCTGCAGAGATAAGACGTTCTGGGGGAATTATGTGCTCAGGAGTAGTTTCTTCTCCACCACGTCGGAGGCACGAGAGAGAGCGTCGGCCTTCACGTTCTTTTCCGCGGGCCGGAAATGGATCTGGAAGTCGAACCGGGAGAAAAAGAGCGACCACCTAGCCTGCCGTGGGTTAAGTCGCTGAGCCGTCTGGAGATACTGGAGGTTTTTGTGATCCGAGTAGATACAGATGGGATGGCGAGCGCCTTCCAGCAGATAATGCCATTCCTCCAAAGCCAGTTTGATGGCTAATATCTCCCTGTCGCCAATAGTGTAGTTCCTCTCTGCCGGCAAGAACGTCTTAGAAAAAAAGCCACACGTGACCGTCTTGCCCGTGGGTCCTTTTTGCGTGAGAACTGCTCCGACTCTCACTGATGAGGCATCAACTTCCAGCGAGAAGGGTTTTGCGGGGTCCGGCCGCGACAGAACAGATGCAGTGGCAAAGGCAGTCTTGAGCTTCAGAGGGCCAGCTACAAGGGTTAGCGTGTTTTTTCGTGAGAGCCACTATAGGAGCCACTAGCGTGGAGAAGTGTTGAATGAATTGGCGGTAATAGTTGCAGAACCCCAGGAATCGCTGTATGGGCGTGGCCACTGCAACACGGCCGACAGTGTCGCTGAATCCATCCATAAGCCTTGATCAGAGATGATGTATCCCAGAAATGGAAGGCTGGCTTGATGGAAGAGGCACTTCCCCAGCTTGGCATACAGGTGATTAGCTCGGAGACGCCTCAATACCTGACGGACACGGCTGCGGTGGGTTTCGAGATCGGGAGAGTACACCAAAATGTCGTCCAGGTAGACCACGACACTGGTGTAGAGAAGATCTCTGAAGATGTCGTTCACGGCAGGTGCATTACACAGACCGAATGGCATGACCAGGTACTCAAAGTGCCCGTCCCGGGTGTTGAACGCCGTCTTCCATTCATCGCCCTTGCGGATACGAACCAAATTGTAGGCCCCCCCTCAGATCCAGCTTGGTAAAGACCTTAGCTCCTCGAAGGCGGTCAAAGAGTTCTGTGATCAACGGCGGCGGATATCTATTCTTCACCTAATACAAATATCAGTGGCTCACTAAAAACTAAGTGAAACATCAAGGTATATAGGAATATTGAAAATGCATTACTGCTGAGGAAAATATGAAAAACCTGGGATTCTTAGTTTACAGTTTTTGATCAAAGATTGTATTAAGCTCACCTCCCAATAGCGTCAAGGGGATCCCAGCACAGGTGAGTCCCTAACACTGAACATGTTACCTCACTAGGTGTCCATTCAGACTACAACATCTCAGGGAGTGATAGGAACCTGCTACTGAATTATCTTGCACTAGTTTAAAAGAGGTAGGCGGAGTGCAGCAAGCCAATGAGGCTGCCATTCTCAAATAAACTTCAAAAATCAATTAGGCTGTGCACATCCATATATTTTGAAAAATGTAGCATAGGTGACACTGAAAAGGCAATAGCATACATCTAATACAAATATCAGTGGCACACAAAAAACTAAGTGAAACATCAAGGTATATAGGAATATTGGAAATGCATTACTGCTAGGAAAATATGAAAAACCTGGGATTCTTAGTTTACAGTTTTTGATCAAAGATTGTATTAAGCTCACCTCCCAATAGCGTCAAGGGGATCCCAGCACAGGTGAGTCCCTAACACTGAACATGTTACCTCACTAGGAGTCCATTCAGACTACAACATCTCAGGGAGTGATAGGAACCTGCTACTGAATTATCTTGCACTAGTTTAAAAGAGGTAGGCGGAGTGCAGCAAGCCAATGAGGCTGCCATTCCTCAAATAAACTTCAAAAATCAATTAGGCTGTGCACATCCATATATTTTGAAAAATGTAAGCATAGGTGCACACTGAAAAGGCAATAGCATACATCTAATACAAATATCAGTGGCACACAAAAAACTAAGTGAAACATCAAGGTATATAGGAATATTGGAAATGCATTACTGCTAAGGAAAATATGAAAAACCTGGGACTCTTAGTTTACAGTTTTTGATCAAAGATTGTATTAAGCTCACCTCCCAATAGCATCAAGGGGATCCCAGCACAGGTGAGTCCCTAACACTAAACATGTTACCTCACTAGGCGTCCATTCAGACTACAACATCTCAGGGAGTGATAGGAACCTGCTACTGAATTATCTTACACTAGTTTAAAAGAGGTAGGCTGAGTGCAGCAAGCCAATTCTATTCTTCACCGTGATCTTGTTCAGGCCCCGATAATCGATGCAGGGCCGTAAGGAACCGTCCTTCTTTTCTATGAAGAAGAAACCCGCTCCCATGGGAGAGGAGGATTTCCGAATGAACCCCTTTTGTAGATTTTCCCGAATATATTCGGACATGGCCTGCTTCTCCGGAATGGACAAGGGGTAGACTCGACCTCGTGGAGGACTGGTACCTGGCATCAGATCAATAGGACAGTCATAGGGGCGATGTGGTGGGAGGATCTCTGCTTGTTTTTCCGAGAACACATCGACAAACTCCAAATATTCAGCTGGTAGACCGGGCAACGGCTCGCGGAGGGTCGTGCGAGAGCAGGGAAGCACCGGGCGAGGTGCCACCAGACAGCGACTCAAGCAATTAGGACCCCAGCGAGTTACTTCACCAGTCGTCCAGTCCAGCGTAGGAGAGTGGAGCCGTAGCCATGGAAGCCCGAGGAGGACCGCCGAAGAGGAGCGAGGCAACACGTAGAAGGAGATTTTTTCCTTATGTAGGGCCCCTACGTGGAGGGACAGTGGTTTGGTGATAAATTGTATGGTGTCGCTAAGCAGCTCCCCGCTGACCGAGGAAATCACCAGCGGCTTTTCCAGGCGGACCACTGGGAGACGATACTGCATCACTAGAGACCGGTGGATAAAGTTCCCGGCTGAGCCTGAGTCCAGGAACGCCGAGACTTGAAACGAGAGTCCAGCATCAGTCACGACCTGTACCGGCATCATCAGGCGTGGAGAGGAGGAATTTGCACCTAGGAACGCCTCTCCCACAGAACCTAGGTGCGGGAGTTTCCCGCATGCTTGGGACGTTGGGGACAATTCCTCCGGAAGTGCTCTGGGCTGCCACAGTAGAGGCACAGGTTCTTTTGCCGACGCTGGGCCAACTCCTGCTCAGTGAGGTGAGCCCGGTCAATCTGCATGGGCTCCTCAGCGGGTGTTGGCGACTGTTGCACAGGAGGCCTCTGGAACACCGGTGCCAGGCATGGAAACCGACGAGGTTGAGCCAACTCACGCTCTTGCCGAAGTTCTTCTTCCCTTTTAGTGAAGCGCACATCGATGCGGATGGCCATCCGGATCAAGTCGCTGAGGGACGATGGGATGTCTCTGGCGGCCAACACATCCTTGACTCGACTTGAGAGCCCCTTCTTAAAGGTGGCGCACAGAGCGGCCTCGTTACAAGAAAGTTCTGAGGCTAAGGTGCGGAATTGCACCGCATAGTCTCCTATGGACAACTCCCTCTGGTGCAGATTTAGGAGGGCTGTCTCGGCGGAGGATGCACGTGCTGGTTCCTCAACCACGTTGCGGAATTCCCTGAGGAAAGACTGCAGGTCAGCCATTACCGGATCGTTCCTGTCCCACAGAGGTGTGGCCCATGCCAGGGCCTTCCCGAAGAGCAGACTAACCACGAATGCCACTTTTGCACATTCGGACAGGAACTGATCGGCCATCAGCTCCACGTGCATAGAACATTGGGTGATGAACCCCCTGCAGAGTTTCGGGTCTCTGTCGAACTTGGACGGGAGCGACAGCCGGAGCTTGGGGCCCTCGGGGCCAGAGGAACCGGCGAGGGGAGATGGTGAAGCTTGCTGTTGGGTGGTGCGGCGTTGCTGCAGCATGGTGGACAACTGGTTCAGTTGCTGCGCCTGTTGACCCAGTTTCCGTAATTGCTGGGCAACAATGGTTGTTAGGTCCGCCACACTGGGCAGTGGCACCTTGGCGGGATCCATGGCCGGATCTTACTGTAACGGTCTGCGGTAGTGGATCCGGTGGACCACCGCAAGCGATGGTGGAAGCCCACACCAGGGAGCGGAATCTAAGTAGGTCCCGCTATTCACCAGAGCCCGCCGCAAAGCGGGATGGACTTGCTGCGGCGGGAGTCTACCAGGTTGCTTCCCTTGGCGGAACTTGCTTGCGGTGGCGGCCAAGGGTAGGCGAGGTACAGATTAGTCAGGCAGGCTCGTAGTCGGGGGCAGGCAGGAAGGTCAGGGCAGGCGGCAGATATTCATGGTCAATAAGCGTAGGCAAGAGGGTTCGGTACACGGTAATCAAGACAAGGCTACAGGAACGCTTTCTCAATAGCCAATTACCGGTGCACTGGCCCTTTAAATCTAACACTGCCGGCGCGCGCGCACCCTAGGGAGCGGGACCGCGTGTGCGAGGGACAGAGACGGACAGGGCAGGAGCGTGGCTGGGTGAGTGGACTTGGGCACCGGCAGGGGAGCGAGCGGACCCCCGACCCAATGTGCGGGACAAGGGTCGCAGGGGCATCCGTGACACTAGATAATAATGGGAAAATCCCTTAGGTGCATCCCCACGATAAAGGACAAATACTGGTCGGTTTATCCGACCAGTATTTGTCCGGTTTGTGTGCCATCCCCATGGCCGCGGGGGGACAACTTTTCTCCGCGATGTGCGGAGAAAAGCTCTCCCCTTTCCCATTGACATGTTCATATTCAGTCCGAAAACCGGACGGAAGAATGAACAAGTATAATGTTTTTCGGGTGGCCGGCCGGCAAACCCGTGCAGTGGTGACTGCTGCACGGGTTTTCCATAGCTGTCCGTGTAAAAGTTTGCGGCCGGTTTTTCAGACGGTTTGCAAAACCGCAAACCGTCTGAAAAACCGGCCACAAACCAGTGCGGTGGGGACATGGCCTTAGATTTAATCTGAATATCTAACTTTAGCACATTTTTATGATTATGAAAGTATGTGTCATGCCCTCACTCACTGTTTGTTCTTTGATTCTTATCAGTGACATTAACAGGAAACCAAGAAGATGGAGAACACTGACGGAGAACTTAAGCATGTCACATAACTAGCTTTATGAAATTCTTGAGTTTATGATACCATCAAAGCTTTTCAGTGACTCTCCTATTGTCCTGTCTACAAGAGAAGCTACATTCGTGTATTCCCAGTCAGTGTATAACAGTATTATTGATTGTTTGATGATTCTGACTTGAAATACTTGTCTAAAACCGAAACTAGTAAACCATTCGCACTGACCTCAATTGAAAATATGCGCAGCAGTTCATATAATGTGTACTTTTGGGGGCCATTTTTTTGCCATAAAAAAAACCTAAAACATGTTGATTTTTTGGTCGTATTTCATGCAGAAAATGAGCGGCAAGATACTATTGACGTCAATGAAAATGGCTTAAAACCTCGTTGTGTGGATTTACCCTTAAAGGGTTGAAACATTGCCAACTATTCTGTATGCTGAATTGGGCAGAGGCAGGATGCTACTATTATTTTCTTTGCATTTGGAAATATCATTGAATCAATATTAGTAGAAGCATGTAAAATGTGGAGACAGCACAATATCTTTCTTAATTTGGAAAATTGGCACGTAGTGATCCATTTTGTATTGCAAGTGAAACTGGGCTTTACATGACAACACCATGTTGCTCATTCTACTGTGAACAGCTTTCATGGCCTAAACATGTTACCATGGCCTGCAGCATCCTTGGACTTGTCTCACATCGAGCACATCTTGGATGTTATTTGGTAGGCAATTGCAAAGCGAGCTGCCAACAGCCACTCTTGATGATTTGTGCCCAAGTGTGTAAATGTGTGTATATCTGCATGTTGCACTCATACCCGATATTGAATAAAACAAAATATTTTGAATATTTTTCATAATATGTTAATAATTTGCTAATCATTAATATATCTATTATTGTTGAGTTCCATGATTTTGAGACCTTTCCTTCATAATCTAGCAATTTCAGAGTTGAGAAATATAGTGACCTATAGATCTGTTATTAGCAGTCACCTGCATTAAATGTCTCCTGTTGCTGCAAATAAGATTTTGACATTGAGAAGTATTCTGTAAATGTGTTTCTGTTCATTGTTGGAATAAGGTTTTGGTGTCAGTATCTAGTGTTCTCTTTATGCAAAAATAGTGTAGTGAATTTGTGCTACAAAAGTTCCCATTTTGCCTTAGGCTATGTCTACACGGCAGTGGACAAAGAAACGACCTGAAAACCAAATCCTAAAAACTTTCATAAAACTGAGTTTTTTTGTCCACTGCCTGGCAAAAGCTGCTGAAAAAGTCAATTGTTTTGCATTTTTGCAGCGTTTTTTTTGCGTGTTTTTTGGACTTTTTTCTACAGAAATGCACAGCAAAAAATGCGGCCAAAAACGTCCGGCGCTTTTCATAGGCTCCAACAGTAAGTTTTCTGCCCTGCTCACATTTTTTTGCAACATGTTTCAAAAAATGACCAGCAAATAAAACGAGCATAAAAAAGAAGTTCTGTTGAGACAACTGAATGTTTCTACTATACAAGTCTATGGGACCTCTTCAGTAGCTTTTTTTTTATAAAACGAAAAACGCAGAAAAAACTGACGTTTTAGTTTACAGCGAAGACATAGCCTGAGCCACAGAACTTTTCACAAGAAGCATTGTGGAACATCCATGTGGTCCCAGTTACACTTAAAACAAGTCACAGTGCGTTATCTAGACCATGACGTTACATTTCATTGTAATTGTGCTTGTGACAGGAGACGGCTGAAAAGTATTCCCTACAGAACAGGAAGTGTTAACTTATTATGAGGCTTAGAGACCATAGCGAAAACTGCAACATCTTAAATTCTTTAAAAAAATATAGATTAACATTTTCTAATTGCACATTCCCTTCAATGAGTCTAAGGCCTCGATCACATGGCTTATTTCACCACGGATTTGCCGACGGATTGACGATCGTCAATCCGTCGGCAAATCAGTCAGAAATAAGTAACAGCCTATTTTCTATTGATTTCAATAGAAAATACGGCTCATCGTTCACACGACGCGTATTTCCGTGCCGGATTGCCACCGCGGATTGACGACGGCAATCCGGACGGAAAAACAATGTGCATGTCAATTATTTACGGACGGATTCACCACCTACAATGATTGGAGATGGTGAATCCGTCGGGAAATCAGTTACAAATACGGGCCACACTTAGTGGCACTTATTTGCAACTGATTTTCAACTGATTTCAGAACGTATTTACGATTGGCAATCTGATGTAAATACGTTCTGAAATAAGCCGTGTGAACGAGGCCTAAGGGTGCTTTCACACGGTGCATTTTGGTGCATTTTTTAATGCCTTTTTTTGTGCAGTACTATACAGCATGAATTGCTATGCCTTTCTGCACAAAAGAATGCGTCCAAAATGCACCAAAATGCACCAAAAACGCACCGTGTTAAAGAACCCTAAGGGCTATCATGCGTTTTCCGGATCTCTCTCTCTCTCTCTCCCTCTCTCTCTCCATTCATCTCCTGCTGCCCTCCGCCGATCCCTTAATCTCCTGCTGCCCACTGCCGACCCATTCATCTCCTCGCTCACTGCCGATCCATTTATCTCCTCGCTCACCGCCGATCCTACGATCCAGCCCCCTGCCGCCACGGCTCACCCGCCGATCCAGCCTCCTGCAGCCATGGCATGCTTGTGCAAAACGGATCCAAAAGCGGATCGGCAAAACGTCGTGTGAATAAGCCCTCAGGCTATGTTCACACGGCTTAATTGCGGGGCATACTGTTCGCCCCGCAATTATGCCGGGTGTCACTTATCTCCCCGCGCGTACAATATGATCGTATTGTATGCCCGGGGAGAGGAGGCATAATCCATAGTTCTGTATGAGAACTGTGGATTACCGTAGTGATTGGGACGCATTTCGCTCGTATTAGAGTGCAGTACGCCGCAAGATACGTGGTGAAATGCGCCCCAAAATAAGCCGTGTGAACATACCCTTAGGGCCTAAGGGACCCTAAAAAAGACCACACTTCCAATCACCTCTCCTTAATTGAAACACCCTTGTACCATTTAGCTCTTAGCATGGGAGTAACTATAGCCAAAACAAACATAGCGACTGCTATGGTGCCCACTCAGGTATAAGAACATTGTTCTTTTTTTTGTAGAGAACAAGTAGTTGGTAGCTTTTTGCTCTCCAGCACTGCTATATGGGTTCTCTGATATATGGCAGTATTATTTACACCTCTAATTATTCCTGGCTATGCTGCTGTTTTAGTTTATTGTCATTAGGTAGTGGGGCCCAATATCATTTTACTAGTTCTGCCCTTGGCTCTTGGATTTGCACAGCTCACGACTTTACTTTTGTGGTGATGTATACTAGTGTTTACCCAGCAAAGTCATTCAGTAATTAGCTAGGTAATAATCTATGGTAGCTGCAGACAACTGCTGCCATAAAAAGCTATGCCAAAAGCATTCATAAAACTAAAATACTGTATGCCCAAGGAACTGTCTTGATTATGAGTAAATTTTCACATGCTGTTTTTTCTGGCTATTTTGCAATTGAATCCATTTTTTCAAGCAGTTTTTTCTTAAATTTAACATGCATTTTTTTTTCCATTTTTTCTTGGAAAAACTGGAAAACTCATGAGAAAAACATTACTCCCAGAACATGCTACATTTTGGCATGACCCAAAAAGTGAGGAAAAAAGTCACCTAACATGTGCTAACCACTGAGCCACTGTTATCCGTAGTCACCTGCATCAAGCATTTCCTGTCACTGCAAATAAGATTTGGACAACATTATTTAAACAATTGGTCATTTTCTAATGACCCATTCTCTTCAATGGGCTATGAAACCCATGCTTTCAGTCACATCCCCTTAACTGAGATACTTTTTACATTGTGCTTGTTTATAACTGTGACTTAGATAAAAATAAGACCACATTTTGAGAGTAATCAATGTAAAAATCCAGATATATTCAAAGGGTTCACTTACTTTTTGTTCCATATTTAGCATGCAAACAAATGGTTAACAAAATGTAAGGCCATGTTCACACGGCTTATTTTGGCACGGATTTGGTCCCGTATTCCGCGCCATACTGCGCGAAATACGGCGCAAATCCGTCCCAATCATTATGGTAATATACAGTTCTTATAGAGAACTTTGGATCCCATACTTCACGAGCGGGGAGAAAGTGGCATGCACATTATCCTGGCGGAATACGCGCCTTGGATAATTTAGCTAGCTACAAACTCTGTGCAAAATACATTCATAAGACTGAAATGTGCATAAAGAACTGACCATTTCTCCTCATTATTAGACCTTGTTGTAAAAAAATTAATGGACACAAAATTATTTTTATTGCACAAGCATTTTAGGTGTTTTTTTAATTTAAAGTTTAACATGCATTTTTCTTTACATATTTCTTAACAGGTGCTGCCCATTAAAAAAGTTATACTGCATTGAGACCAGGGTGTTCTAAAAAAACAAAAAAAAACAAAAAACTGATTCCTACCTAGCTGTTTCTCTCCAAAGCTCTTCAGACATTCATTCCTCATGACTTCCAGGTTCACGTCCCAACATATTTTATGTGAATGGAGAGCGAGCCTCTCCAGTGTGTCTGAACGAGAACTGGGTAGTCAAGAAGAGCAAAGGATAACTCCTTTAAGAAAAACCTATGAAAAGACACATGGGAAAAACATTTGGAAAAAAAACTGTATGACCCCCCAAAAAAGAGAAAAAAAGTCACAAAAAATGCAGTGTGTGGTGCATTAAATAACTCTCTATTGACCTACAGTAAACATCTGCCTGCTGTGTTTTTTGCATTAGAAATGTTATAACCATGTCACAAAATAAACAGTGTACTCAAGCAAAGTGGTCAATGTAAGGCATTATTTTTTGATGAATCTGCAATAAATTTTGATGCATGTTCCTCCTGGACTGCTCTCTAAAAACCATTACCATCCTCTACCACTGCAATAAACCGGTAATGCATCAAAAATGTCAACAAATTTATTCCACCACACATTTTGCATCAAAATCCTATAGCAGTAACATGCTACAGTACACCTGACCCAGACATACCCTTACCACATGGTAAGGAACTAAAACATAGCATTGTTACAAAATCATTATTAATCACACATGTCCCCATACCTTGCTGCTGGAGATCCTCCTACAAGCGCCACATCTTTTAATATGCACACCAAGTAATTTTACTGACAGACCAGAGAATCAACGTGGTTAGGATCCCAAGGTTACTCTTCACAGCCAGTTGGGACAAGGCTTTCCATGCTGCACTGTCTCTGGTACCCGCCCGTGAAACATAGAATCGAGAATGAGAGCCTCATTTTAAAAGGCTGTTGCATATTGCATGGAGAAGGGTGATCAATAGTACAATTCCTTTGTCCTCAAACAGTTTGCTTTATAATAACAGTACACGTTCTTTTTAGGCAAGGAGTAGAACTCCGATCCTGGCTGTTTAACTACTTAGATGCCACTATTAATGCAACCACGGCATCTAAGCAGTTATGTAGGGGTGTACCTCCTCCCATTTCCCAATTGGCTCCGCCATGACGCAATCACGGGGTGCTAATTGGCAGTCAATTCAGATGGGAGCCTTATGAAGTCTTCCAGTCCTGCCATCTTACTGTCACTATTGCAGCTTGGCAGAGTGTAATAGGAGAGGTGTAACTGCTCACTATTTTGCTATACATTAGTTTTACAGAACAGTTTAAAAGTGATTATGCCCTTTTATGGTCAAGTACCCTAGGGAGATGAAAATTACAAGTAAAAATTTTCAAAAAGTAAAAAAAAAAATTACATTTCAAAACACCCACCATTCTCCATTTCACAAACAAAAAAGTGTGATCTATTATTATACATACACTATAAACTATATGCTATGTACATATACATATAATACCTAATGGGTAACTATCCTAATCACATGTGCCCAAAATGCTTAAAGGGGTTGTATCATTAAATTAAATGGTCTTCAGAATAAGGGGACAGTAAAAACAAGCAACTTTGCAATTGGATGTCATTTGCAGAGCTGTCTTGTTTTTACTGTCCCCTTATCTTTGTTTTCTGTAAACACTGTTTCCCAGTGCTGGTCGGATTCCACCTCCTTTCATTTAATTGGCTGACGGCTCCACTAATTTACATTCTGTCTGGCCCCCGGTCGTATTCACGGGAGCGTGCATTCCTGCCTCTCTCACTCAGAATAAGGGGCTGGCAACAATTCACTCTGCACAGTTAGCAGCTCCACAGTAACACTGCAGCTGCTTCTACAATCAGAAAACAGCAGAATTGTGCCTCGGTGACTAATGCTGCTGTACGTGAACATAGAAGGGAGACAGATCTGTGCTACTGTGTATCAGCTCATAGAAGACTGGATTCAACTGTAACAAACCTCCAGCTGTGATAGGAAAAGAGATCAGTGCTCTGAGTTCATAGAAGACTGTCTAGACTGAATGCAGGGTGTGCTATGTAAATAAACAGCTCTTACAAAATAAGACTGCATAGGGAGAGGATTGACACAGTGACATGTGGACTCAGACAGAGAGAGGGAGGGAGCACACTGACTCGGGAGCGAGCATGGACAGTGAAGGGGGGGATGATATCATCCCCCTTCAGTTAAGAAACACCCAGCTGGGAGGGGAAGAAACGCCCCTGGATTTGAAGAGCTGAGAAACTGAGATTACATTGAAACACAAAAACTGATGAAGCGATACATCCCCTTTAACTCCCCATGCAGACTTGCTACAGTGGGCCTCATTTATGAAAATTGTCTAAGCATAAGACTGTCCTTGTTGCCAATAGTAATCAGAGCTCAGCTTTAATTTTTCCAGAGCAGTAAAAGAAATGATATCTGAGTTCTGATTGGTTGCTATGGGCAAGAAAGACAGTCTTACACCTAGATGTTTGACTAATTCTTAAGACCAATGATATAGAGATGCTATCATGGAATGTTTTGCTTTCCTCTTTTCACGTATTGTTACAGAGTTTTTCTTTTTGTCATTTGGCATTTCCAAAAATTGGAATAAAAAGTGATTAAGAAGTCGCAGGTATCTGAAAAAGCTGTCAATGAAATTAGAAAAAAAAATCACTGGAATCGCACTAACTAAGATAACATGTCATCTGTAGTGCACCTCCAAAAGAAGATGGCACAATTGTTTTTTTTCCCTATTTCACCTAGCTGGGGAGGAAGCTATGTGTCAGGTCAGGGCCAGGGATTTAAATTTTTCAAGAGGAGGGTGAAGAGGGCCTTGTCCATATTGACTATACAAGAAATTCATGAACATAGGGGGACATGTGTGAACCTGGTCGCGACTTGCCAGTTCTATCTCTGTTTTTAATAGGGTACTATCAGACAGTATGTAAGAAAGTGTCTCACAGCCCTTTATAAATGTGCCCCGTTCTTTGCATAAAGTAGCCTCAGCCATGCCGCTTTGGAACTGGTGTGGATTTGTAAGACAGTATTACGACAAAGTTTAGCGCATTTTTGCTGCATTGTATGACTGTCGCAATACACCACTGCATCTTTGGTGTGCAAATGGCGCTAAGTTTTGGTGTACGATGGTTAATAAATCTATAGAACAGAGCTATGACAGTTTGGCTCAAAGCGCGCCAAAAAATGGTGCAGCCCCATTCATACATGATGCCCTTAGTGTATGTCTTAAACAAAGCTTCCATAAGCAAAGTTTTATAAATATAAAATAAATCACTACAATGAAAAAAAGCCTTTATATATCATTCAAATACTTAAATCTAATAAATGGGACAAAAATGAAATACGTGACACAGTCCATTTAACTGTCTCTATATTATTTACCTGTAAACATATTTACCCTTGTACATCTATATTCAGCATTCTGTAACCAGCAAGTGCTGGAAGGCAGCAGCTTGGGACAGCACCTTTCAGGACAGGAGGAAGTGAAAATACCAGTTCACTACAGGACTCTGAACTCTCCACTAAAACTTTTTTATCTATCTGTATATCTATGAAATATTGTTATGTTTATCTAGCTGGCTACCTAGCTCCTTATCTTTAGATGGGTCAGACAGCTACTTTTAGTAAGAGGTGCATAGATATAAAGTAGCTCACCATCTATATGCCTGTGCTAATTTTCATATAACATTTGATTCCATTGTTCCTGTGTTCACTATTGACACTTCTTTATGGTATGTTACTGGTGGCTATTATTACTTGTGTATATAAATCTATTTTTAACACCACGCGTCCAATACCTGCTGCAGGGCAGTAGCTCGGGACAAAAGTTAAGTAAGAAGGAAGTAAAATTGTCAGCGTATTGTAGGCTCATATTCTTGTTAACTCAAATAGTGAATGGGGATTAGTCACCTAAAACTGTACAAACAGGTTTAATAAATTTCATGTCCCTCATTTTTTAAATAGGGCCTTTTTTGTCAAATTATAGCTTTAGAATTTTTAAAATTACAGGCAATGGATGACATTCACAAAGCATGACATAGTGAAATATTGTATGGTGAACTCATATCACACAGTTTTGTGTCGGTGTTAGTGCCATGCAGGTGCACATTTGCATTGAGGTAAACGGAACCTTTTGCCTGCGGAGGCATCAACTGGTGAGAAGATGGTGCCAGCGATTACATAATTTGAAATAAAAAACCAACACAGGATTTGCCACCCTGTCAAGAGCTCTGGGCAGAGCTTGTACTGGGCTGGCTCCTTTGTGATGGCAATGGAGGAGATGCTATTCAGGTTGAGGAATGCCAGCACCAGGCAGCAGTGTGGCACATGATACTGTATTGTGCCGGTTCTTTAATTATATATTGTATGTGCTGTCTGGTGACTCCCAAACTCTCTCACTAAGCACTCTGTTGCGGAAGAGGAGAGTTGCTTAGTGAACATATGAGTTTGGCATCATGTGGCACATTCACTGGCATGAGAACCAGCCCAGGACTTGTCACATCTTGAACTAGTTTTCTCTTAATTATAGCAGAGAAGGAAGAGGTTGGTGTTAGCAGCAGTAGGATTAACATACAAGATCTAATTAAAGAATCCTCTGAAGTTAGATCACCCTGGATTGGTTCTCGAGTTAGATTTTGTATGTGTCCCCCAGTCCTACCCACACTAGTATTAGAAAACAGGAATTTGCTTAGTTAGGTTGTGTCGGTGCAGATTGCACATACAAAATCTAATAAAGGAACCAGCCAGGAGTCTGTTAGGGGAACTTTCAGTATTTGGCATTTCCAAAAGCTAAACCTGGAGACAGAGCAGCCAGTCAAGTAAAGAACCAATCCAGGAACTGACGAAGTGTACTTCAGCATACGAAACGCGTTTTCCTTTTCAAGAAATAAAATCCTGATAACAGAATAAGAGGTTCAGCGCAGTAATTTGGGTTGTTGAACTACGGGAATCCAATGGTAATTCATTGGATATTCCATTACCTACAAATCCTGGAGCAGCCAGTCAAGTAAAGAACCAATCCAGGATTTGCTATTTATCATGAGCAGTGAGCTTGGGTAACTTATTGGGGTATGTTGCTAAAGACAGAGGAAGAAACTTGTGTTATGCTTTCTGGCAGCAAAAGACAACAATTTGTAAATTAGTCATACCTAAGCCTAAAACACCTAATAATATGTAAAACTTTATATACAGACACTGATGCAACAATCTTCGAAATAACCCCACGCCAGGTTATTTTCACCCTTTAGTCAATCATATTAGTGTGCCCATTTTTCACAAATTATTATTATTATTTTTTTTAAATGGACTTTACAAAGAAACAAAACAATTTATATTAACATTATTATAATTGTGCAAAAATGATACACATAGATCATATAATGAAAATGTGATTCTTCTTCTTCCTCGTAACATTTTTTTAACTAATTCCTTCAAATTCTATATCAAAGTTTGGTTGTATTTATTTAAAATTGTTGCTAAGTCTACAAGTCTGTTTTATGACATTGTTGAGTGAAAGGAAGTTTTGATAAGCTTCTCAGAGCAACAAAAGGATTAGGTACACAACTACACTTTTGATTTACTACAAATAGAAGTACTTCTGGTGGTGGATCTACTGCTTTAAGTTTACTGCAGAGACATTTCAAAAGGGGAACTGGGTATTTGCACCCACTAATTTACACCCACCCTTAGCAGTTCCCTAATTGGTAGCACTGATCCTGTACACATTTGGCACTTTTTGCAGTATTTTTTGTTTGGTGTACACAAGTAGCAAGTAGCAGACTTGCACTTAAACACAGGACAGCATCAAAGAATGCATAAAATAAGTGTACTATTTATAGCCTTTTATGTGCCCAGCTGGTTCTTTTTTTATTGTACTGGTGTATGTGTTTTAGTTAATGTGTACAGCTAAATAGAAGTGAACAGAGTTGTAAGTTTTATGGGTTTTGCCACCATAGACATTAATTGGATAATGATAGGATATGTCATCAATGTCCGATAAGTGTGGGTCCCAACCATTTGGATGTATTTAGAACTCCCATTGAAGTGAATGGAGAGGGGCCGAACTTGCAAATTACTTCTCTATTCAGAACGGGGAGTCTCTGAGACCTTTTCTGGAGATAGATGCAGGTCCCAGAGGTGGGACCTGCACCTGTCAGACATTGATGGTATATCCTATTTATATGCCATTAATGTCAAAGATGGCAAAACCCTTTTACAGTTATAGTGGAAAGGCACAATAAGGGGAGCAGGTGATCCACTTGTTTAGGCAAATGCATCACTCCAGCTACCTTTCCTGCAAGAGACTTCTTGGGGGAATATGTTTATCTAGTCAAACAGACTGAATTGTTCACTCCTGATGCCATTAGCGTGGCGACAGGATAAAATGTTTGACTTGCATGCATTGCTTTCATGTTAACCTTCAGGAATCACAGTAGCAATTTTTTTTTTAAATATATGTGGACTGGAAAAAACACAGTGAAAGGAAAAAAAAGAGATTGACACAAAATCAAAATCATAGATAAATATGAACCACCAGGGTTTTGTAGGATAAATTTTATACTTCTTTATTAAAAGTTATATGTTGTGTCCTTTAGGGTTAACTACAAGAAAAAATCTGGCATGGATGTCTTCTGTCAGGCATACTACCTCCACCTGTATAAGAATCTGGCACACAAAAGGGAGTTTACTACTGACATTTAACTTCCTATGGTTAGAAATTGATGTAGGCAGAACAGGAGTAGGGGGATATGACTGAAGGTGTGTATTGTTATGTACTGTATAAGTATTTTCTTTATACGTGGGGTATGTTCACACAGCGTATTTTTGGGGGCATATTTCTGTGTGTAATTGAGCTGAAATATGCCCTGCAAATACGGTAAAAAGAATTTTAGTAGTAGAATCACCGTCATCATACAGACAAGATAAGGAATAGAAAGGTATACGAGGCAGAGAGCTGTCTCATGTTGAAAGTACTTGCTGGCTAGCACGTGCTTTCAACAGTGCTAATGTAGGCGTATTGTGGTGCGTACCTGTATGCACCGCAATTTGCCATGTGAACATACCCTAACGTTTGGAAACACTTCTGGCTGACAAAACAGCATACAAAACTGCACGAGTAATTTCAGTATGAAGCACTAGTATTTTGTTTCTCTTGCTGCTGTATCTGGAGATCTTTTACTGTTGTGATTGTAAGTATTTGTAGGGATATCCAGATAAAAGCTACAAGTACAGTAAGACAACTGATCTGGATAATGTATTTGACACCTACCAGAAATCTAGGGGCGACATGTATGATCATTGGCGCGTCGGAGCGCTCGTTTTTACGATTTTTTTCCGTGAAAGCTGGGCCTGATTTATGTCGGCGCCCGAAGTCCACTCAAACATGCCGTGTAAAGTTCCCTGCGCCTCGCCAGTGTGTGAGGCGCATTGCGGAACTTAGGCGCATAAGGAATGCGCCTAACATGCATTAAGTTTATAGACAGGCTGGAAATCAGCGAAAAATCATTAAGCATGTTAGTGAATAGCAAATACATCCGGATTTTCCATTGGTAGCCATTCTAACCTAATTGTTCATTATTTTAAGCTGAGTTGGGGATCTATTTGCGGGCGTAAATATGTCCGTAAATACGACCAGAACCAAGCCCTGGGAACATAGAAATCCTGCTTGGAGGACCACAGGTCCCAGCAAGACCTGTTCTGTGCTGGCTCTTGCTGTAGATACTAAGTAGAATAAAAGGTGAAAGAAGAAAAAATAATCATAATTTTTTATTAAAAAAAGGACAAAAATGAACACCAGTACAACATCAGCATTGGCTTATTTAATGTAAACTTAGTTTTATTTTCTCCGTATTTTTAAGACCTTTTATAGCTGATATTTCTTTCTTACATATATTTGCTTTCATTTTAAATGATCAACTTTTTCAATACATTGAAATTAATTTTATACAATTTTGATATTTATCTTTATTCATTAATTAATTTTATAGACAACTCTTTTTTATTATTGTATTGTTGTAACTGTATTGTATTGCCCCATTACAATAAGTTCTAGGTATACTGTGCCTCCTCCTCCACGTTGAACTAGGTCTGCCTGTCGGAGCTGTAATGTGCCTCACTTTGCCGATCGGCATTCCTACATGCGTCGGAGTATTCGAATCTGGTGCGTCCCGCCCCAGAACGCCCACAGCGCACCCACTGCACGCCCCTTCATGTTAGGCGCATACGAAAGTGCCGAAGGTTGCGCCTAACAGCGCATTAATGCGTCTGACAGCGGAGATGGCACCGTGAGGCGCAGTATACGCCTGAAAACAGGCGCAATTCACGATCATACATGTCATCCCTACTGTCTATAGCTAGTATTGACTTTAACAATAAAACACTACAGTTACAACTCATGGGATCAGTGCGGTAGATTTATTAATACTGTCTAAACAGTCTAAAAAGGTTGCAGATTTATTCTAGTGTTGCGCATAGCACATCCTTAGATTGTCGAGTCTAAGTAGGACATGTATGAAAACTGTCTAGGTCTAAGACTTTCTTTGTTGCCCATAGCAACCAATCAGAGCTCCCCTTTTATTTCTTCCAGAGCACTATATGAAATGAAAGGAGAGCTCTGGATGGGTGCTATGGGCAACAAAGAAAGTCTTAGATCTAAACAGTTTACATACATAAGGCCCTAGGTTTACACATTCTATTAGTTTGCTCAGTTTATGCCACAAATTGCTAAACAATTTGCTGTATTTTCTTGGTACAGGATGTCAGGATGTCACCCCTTTCCTGGGACTTACCTCTTTTGTCAGAGGCGGTGCAGAAAGAGTCTAAAAACTGTCTAAATTACGTAATTAAATATCTTGTAAAACATGTACTCCAGGATTTTGGCGCAAATTGCACCAGAATTCTGGTGCAGTTCTCTCAGTTAGGGTACCATAATTTCACCTGATGGATTTAATGTGGAATTCAACGTGGATTCCACATCAGATTCCATATTAAAATTCACATGTAATTCGATTCCCAATCACTTGATACAGCAATCCACGCTTTAGTTCAGCATTTCTACATCACAGTTTTCAAATTTTAACTTTAAAACCCAAAACACATTTGTTAAATTATTGTTCATAATAAATGTAATCAATAATTAATATACACCCCAATTTAGTGCTATTGAATACTACAACTTGCCCCCAAAAAATACCCCATCCCATATAGCTACATAAATAAAAAAAAAATCAACATTTTGGCTCTTAGAATGTGGCAGCAAAAAAAAACCAAAGCATTTTTAAGGGTTTAGTTGTGCAAAAATAATAAAACAGAAGGTCTATGTCCACCACAGAAAAAGTCAAGAAAAGTTAACTAATAAATAATTCATACCTCTCCTGCCATCACTGTTATGGCACCAATGGAGCATGGGCGTTCTCCACCAGTCTCCTACTAGAAAAGCCTCATACCTCACTCACATGACTGTGTACCCAATCACTGGCTTCAGTGGCCTCTGCTCTCATGTACCATATGTCACATCTGAGGCCAATAGTTAGGTGTGTAGTTACTTGATCAATGTATGTGATGTTACTGCTGGGGGACCAGTGGGAAACACTGTAGCTCTAGCAGTGCCGGAATGGCAGAGAACAGAAAGGTAAGTACCAGTTAATTTTTTAAATTTTATTTTACCACAAGCCCAATGCTGCATCGTCCGTGGCCAGAGTGAGTGGTGGGTGATTAAGTAAGGAAGAAATAGAGGATGGGATCTTCCTCTGTCCTCCATTGGTACTGCTGCAATGAAATCGCAGCTGCTGATGGCTTCGCTGACATCCCTGGAAGTCTAACAAAGACCTCTTTGCTGTCTGTGACATCACCATGCTCAGCCGTGCCCTGACAATTGCCATGGAGATCGGTATAATGTTGTGTACTGCTCTCCATTGTATCAGTGATCTGAACATCCCTGATACAAGTCCCCTATGGGGAAAAGTAAATAAAAAAGGTAAAAAGTAAAAAAAAGTGAAAAAAAGTAAAACACTAACACAAAAAAATAAAATGAAAACAAATACACCACCCTTTTCCCCTTTACAAACGGTAATCGTAAGTAAGTATATTTGGTATCATCGTGTCCGTAATGACCTACTATATAAATCTGTTATGTTACATAACCCACATGGTTATCAGAGTAAAAAAAAAAAAAAAAAAAAAAAACAGTCACAAGATTGTGACTTTCATTCATCCCGTAACACATAAAATGGAATAAAAAGTGATCAAAAAGTTATAAAAAAGTGTTATCAATAAAAACGTCAGTTCACCCCACAACAAAACAGCCCTTACATAGTTCTGTGTACAGAAAAATAAAAAGTTATGGCTATCAGAAGATTGCAATGCATATATATTGTTTTACACAATAAAAACACTTTTTTTTTTAAAGCACTTCAATATAAAAAAGCTAAATAAATTGGGTATCCACGTAATTGTATCGATCCACAGAGTAAAACTAACTTGTCACCTGTACCACACGGTGAGCCCTGTTAAAACTAAAAAAACACTACTAGGATTGCAGTATTTTCTTCACCCTGGCTTCCAAAAAAGGATTTAAAAGTGAATAAAAAGCCTTTCCCCCCAAAAAAATGATACCAATAAAAACATCAACTCATCCTGCAAAAAACAAGCTGCTACACAGCTTCGTACACAGAAAAGTAAAAAAGTTATGACTATGGCGATGCCTAAACATGTTTTCTTTTATGAATAAAAGTGTTTTTATTGTGTAAAAGCAGTAAAACGTAAAGAAAATATACAAATTGGGTATTGCTATAATCGTATCGACCTGCTAAGTAAAGCTAGGATGTCAGTTATACTGCACTGCACGGTGACTGCTGTAAAAAATAAAAAAACACTACATGGAATGCTGTATTTTGTTCAAAACACCTCACAAAAACCTCGATAAAAAGCGATCAAAGCATCATAACCCCATAATGGTACTAATAACAATGTCAACTCATTCCACAAAAATCAGCTCCATGTAAAGAAAAATAAAAAAAATTATGACGACATAAACATAAAAACAATATTTTTTATGAATGCATTTCTATACTGTAAGAGTAATAAAACATCATCATTGTAATTGTACCGACCCACATAGTAAAGTTATCCTGTCATTAATACTGCATGGCAAATGCTGTAAAAATGAAGCCCAAAAAATCATGGCGAAACTGCATTCCCGCCACCCCCGTTTTCAAGGCCCAATGCTGAAGAAGCTATAGAACACCTGTGTGCATAAAATGCACAATTCACCCCTAGATGAGATTCATGAGGGGTGTTGAATCCAATATGGAGTGACTTCTGGAAGGTTTCACCTATTCTGGTACTTTGGAGGCTTTGTAAATGAAACATGGCACCCACCAAAATCTGCATTTCAAAAGCCAAATAGTGCTCCCTCCCTTATATGCCCTGCTATAGGCCTAAACAGCAGGGGTATTGCCGAACTTGGAAGAAATTGCATAACAAATTTTGGGGTGCTTTTTTTCCTGGATTCGTTGTAGAAATTAAACATTTTCAGCTAAAATTGCAAGTTGTTGGAAAAAAATAAATTTTTTATTTACACAGCCTAACGCTGAAAAAAATCTGTGAAACGCCTGTATGGTCAATATACTCACTACATGCCTGGATACATTCCTTAAGGGGTGTAGTTTCCAGTATGGGGTCTTTTTAGGGGTGCTTATTAAGTTTTAGCACCTTAGGGCGTCCGCAAACCTGAAATGGCGCCTAAATAAAATCATAATGAAAATGAGACCCTAAAGTTCAGTAGGTGCTCCTCCTATTCTGGAGCTTGTGGTTGAGTCAAGTGGCACATTTTTGGGATATTACATAATTTTATATTATTACATTTTATATTGTTTTTATATTATTTCATTTTCTGTAGTTTAATAGTGATCAGAAATTAGGGCGACCTGTATAAACCTGGCGCTTAGGAGCCAGTTCTGTGTCTGTATTTAATAGTGTACGATCTGACAGTATGTATGAAAGAATGTTAAGCTCCATACATTGACGCATATAGGGCCACATGTATGAAAACTGTCTAGGTCTACATCTCACTTTGTTGCCCATAGCAACCAATCAGAGCGCCTCTTTCATTTCATATTGTGCTCTGGAAAAATGAGGGGCGCTCTAATTGGTGGCTATGGGCACAAAGTGAATTTTAGACCTAGACAGTTTTCATACATATGGCCCATAGTGCTTTACGCAAAACATTGGCGCATAGGGTGTTATGTACTAAAATTTGTCTCAGCCATGGTATGCATTAGTACATCAGTTTTGCACCAAAAAGAAAAACACTTGTATGAATTTGTTTTCTACAGAATATGACCCTTTTCTGCAAACACACTTATGATATTGAGCCCATTGTGAACTAGATTGGAAACTTTGTGAAGACAAACAATAGATTGAGTTAATTAATGGTGCTCAAATAGCTTTCTGGCAGAAAACAGTGCCTGGCTGTTTTGTATAAAAAAAGTGCAACTTTTTGTGCCGCTTAAGCCACTTTTCTTAAAGTGCCAAGGCTTAGTAGCCCGATAAATTTATCAAAATTTATGCACAAACTGTTATAAACTATAGAGGAAGATTAATGCCAGTTGCAATTTACACCAGTCCATGATATAGTATAGCACACAGACATCCAAGTATGTACAAAATGTAACATTCTAGCGCACCTATGTTGTAGATTGGCATATGAAGTGCCAGTCTACATAAATCTCATCCAATGTGTTTACTGCACAAAAATGATAATAAAAATAAGTTTTTTCAGTTGTTTTTTTTTTTACACTACAGTAAACAGATAAAATATGTATTCACATGTGTAAATGGAGCCATTTGCATGTACATCCTATATCTATACTTGTATCCTTCTTTGGAGTGGTCATTCTTTTCCAGCTGTCTGCTTCAAGTTTAAGATTGTCTTAAATCACTAGAATAATTTCATATTATCCAGCTTTACCAGCATTGAAGGTGTTAAGGATAAAAAGATTTTCAGTAAAGAGATAGGAGATTCAAGAGCTCTGGGTGTGAATATGCAATAAGTAACAGTACCTGTTCCCCTCCCCTTGTAGTGAAGCAAGTAGTCATTGTGGAGGAGACGGTGACACATACACACCTGTTACTGGAGGAGGACAAAATTTCAGCACTATGTTCCAACAATAGGGGACTAATAACTTTGTAAGAGGATTAAAGAGAAATCATGGGCAAACCAGTTACCTGGATATATTTGATCTGCTGTATCATATTCCTAGGTGGTAAGATTTTTTTTCATGTATCTATTTTTTATATTTGCCATAAACTTAGATTATTATAGTTTATTAGTTAAATATACTATCTACTCAGGATGTAATGGAATGTGCACTTGTGTTTATTGCCAGGGATATTGGAGACAGAATTAAGAGCTAATCTCTTCACTGTACGCTTTCTTTGCAAAGATTGTTTTAGTTTGATATGTTAGTTTTCATATTTACTTATTACTACTGTAGATAACCTTAGCTGAACCCAGGCAGTATCATTTCTCTAATTGCCATATAGAAGTTTTCTCTATCTAAACTTAAATTCAGAAATGATATATACCTGCATATTGTATATCTCTGGATGGAGGTTACCTGGCAGTTAAGCAGATAGGTGATGTCTTCCAGGCATATAGGAACATTACTTGCGCATGTGACTATATGTGCAATTGAGGATGTACATGGGGTTCCCATTTGCAGGTCTGTGCCTTTTGCGAAAAGATACTATATGTGTGCTTTCACTTTTAGACTATTCCATATATATTATACAAAAAACTACATTTTTGCCAAGTTGCTAAGATCTGTATCTGTTCTTGGGTGAACTGGAACGTAACCAATATGGCTATTTTTACAATTGTCACGTTGGTTGTCAGAGTGTCAGCGTTTCTAGACTGTTGAATGGCACAGGATACATATTCTTTAGCACTTTACAATGTAGGTGGTATGAGTACAGACAAAGCTATATACCTGCTCCCAAGAGCTTACAATCAATGTAGAAATAGGTTTGAGACAGAAGATGAGAAATGCTCAGTTTACACAAAGGTCTAGCCATTCTTCCATGAATACGGGGTAGTACACAAAAAGTGGATGAACCTGCCATCCAAACAGTACATCAATATATACAGATTAGTGCATATGAGTGCGTGAAGTGTCAGGAATGTGTGGGACTGAAGGAGGAGGTTGTAGTTCATTTTGCTGTAAAAGGAGATTTCAAATTCAGGAAATTAAAAAAGAATGGATTTATAATCAGTGTCACTGGACATGTGAGAAATTTGCCAGAAAATGATGAAGCAAGAATAACCATTTTAGACAAATCTAATACACCTCAAGTGACGTTGTAGAATATGAATATAACTACTCAGAATATATGTTAGTCAGAAATTCAGACAAAAGATATGAACTTATCTTATTGCAGTAAATGTTATGAGTTGATTAATAGAATTGAGATGTTAGAACACATTGGGGGACATGTATAAAGATCAGCGTGTCGAAGCTCCTGTTTTCACGTTTTTTCAGTGAAAACTGCGCTTGATGTATGACGGCGCCGAAGTGCGCTCATACATGCGGGGCAAACTTTGACGCCTCCGACAGACAGACCACATTGAAATAGGTCTGCCTGTCGAAGCTGTAATGCGCCTCACTTTTCCGACCCGCATTCATACATGCGTCGGAGATTTCGAATTTGGTGCGTCCCGCCACAGCACGCCCCTTCATGTTAGGCGCATACGAAAGTGGCGAAGCTTGCGCCTAACAGCACATTCCTGCATCCGACAGCTGAGCCGGCACAGTGAAGCACAGTATACGCCTGAAAACAGGCGAAAAGCCCGATCATACATGTTGCCCATTGCTACAATATGGGGCCACATGTATGAAAACTGTCCAGGTCTAAAACTCACGTTATTGCCCATAGCAAGCAAACAGAGCGCCCCTCTCATTTATCCAGAGCACTATAAGAAATGAGAGGGGCACTCTGGTTGCTATGGGCAACAACGTGAGTTTTAGATCTAGACAGTTTTCATATATGTGGCCCTTGGTGCTAAAAAGGATTGTCAGTCTTTCTGACCCCCTTAAGATTTTGGCTTCCTGGGGTACACCTGAAATTGGGATGGGAAGTGTGGTGCTGGGCCTCCCATGTTCAGTGAAATTTTTCCTATTCCCATATTATAGAACTCTGTGGTTTACATTGTTGTTCACTACTTTAATGGATGAAGACAGTCCATAAGAGCAGACCTGCACTTGACACAGCACATGGTTGATGTTTATTGAGCATAGTAGGGTTCTTATCAGTAAAGGTACAAGAACATACTCATATTAAAAGATTTGTTACAAAAATCTTCGAAACTGTGACGTTCATTTAGATCTTGCAGACAACCATGCATATACAGCAGAAAGAAAAAGAAATGTCTGTAGTAAATCTGCCGTGTGTGAACATAGGTCAACATAACAATCAAATACAGGCGGTCCCCGACTTACACCATTCCGACTTACATCTGTCCCCTATTTACAAACGGAGACTTATGGCGCATGCTGGCACTTGTAGTTCCATGTTCCACAGCAGATAATAGATGTGGAACAACAAGTTCCAGCATACCAATGAAGCACTTGAGGTGAAAATGAGGTGAAATCTTCTTAACTGGGGCACAGACAGCAAAACAAAATGTAAAAACCCTTCTCTGCACTATCCAATACTAAAACTTTTGTGCTGGAGTTACCTGTTTTGACTTTCATACAAATTCAACTTAAGAACAAACCTACAGACCCTATCCTCTTCGTAACCCGGGGACTGTCTGTAGTAAAAAAAAGAAACAGGGATCCTAATATTGTGCTACAACTGTGAAACCTAAAGATGGTCTTGATTACAACCTAGATAATGTATTTTTATCATTTATAACAGAGTAGATTGCATACTTTCACACACATGACTTGGCATTACTATAGTTATTATATAATTAGGAAATACAGTTTATTTTCTAACTTTGTTTTAACCCCTTATTAAAGACATTTTATCACTGTCTTATGTGTAACTGTACGGAGTATTATGACACAGAGCTAACGGGACAGCTTTTCTCACCTTTCCCCAGCCTTTGCCTGAGGCGCCAAACCGCAAGATCTACTTCAGTTACTGAAGGCTAAGTGTGGAAAGTATGGTCCCTGAACTGAATAGGAAGATGAGTGAAGAGCATTACATTGTGCATACAGTCAGTATTTGTGGCTGTTATTGATTTTTAGGGATTATAAATTATATGCTATTGCTTCACATGTATTTTATTATTTCTCGTGTAACTTGCAATAGGGAAGTCCATTTTAAAAAGTTGCAACTACTTTCTGATATATATATTATATATATATATATTATATATTATATATATAATATATATATATATATATATATATTTTATGTCTTTTAATAACATTGGTTTAAAGATAAGAGCAGATAACCCAAAAAGCTGTTATAAATTGAGCTCTCACACACATAGCAGTGGTATTTGCCAGAGGATTTTCCTATAGACACCTGTAATAGACGGCTGTGAAATGCACCCCAGTAAAGGAATACAGTAGTACAGTAGCATGCTTTGGCCGTGGTGTTGTTTGTATATCATATAATACAATTTTTTTGTGGGATTTTGCTTTTCTGATATGTACTGGCCCGATTAATGGCAAGTGACATCTGTTTGGTATCTTTTATTTGAAATATATTTGAAGAGCTTTTCACTTGCGGATGCTGAACATAGGACTCTAATGGTATGTGATCAGAGTCTTAGAGCATAGGAGGACAAGCAAGGCTACATGTGATGGACTAATGGGCAGAATTTGCAAGTCAAATTAATTTCCAGCAATCAAATATTACTTCTGCTCATAAAAATCCCACTTATATATATATTTTTATATATATTATATATATATATATATATATATATATATATATATATATTATATATTATATTATATATATATATATATATATGTGTTGTGTGTGTGTATATATATATGTGTGTATGTATATATATATATATATATATATATATTTTTTTTTTTTTTGCAAAAAACAAAAACTTACTGTTTTACTGTGAGATTGAATCTCTTATTGAATCCACAATCCATAAACGGAAATGCAGTACAGTAGGTATTTGCTTTATGACTAGATCAAGAATGGCAGTAGATTTTTCTATCCTGAAACTTCATTACAGTGTAAGTGGGGAATATTATACAGTGATATATTTTGTAATCCACTTCGCTTCCCTGATACAATATTGACCTTATGAAACAAAAATTTACTTTATGTAGTACAGTCTTAGAATTTTAAACCATGTTTCTATTGTTTTTGGAAATAAGGATGACATGTATGAAACTTGGTGCCAGTTCTAAATCAATATAAGGAGTGTAGAATACGACAGCATGTATGCAAGCATGTTATGCACCAAACATTGGCACATAGAGTGTTATGCACCAAACTTTGTCTCGGCCATGTTACGTATTTCTATTGTAGTTTTGCGCCAAACTTTGGCACATTCTTGGCGTATTCAAAAGTATTATGTCTAGTGCAGACTGCGCCAAGTTTTGGTGTACGAATATTCATACATCTGTTGGACAGGGCTAATACAGTTAGTTTTTTGGTATGCCAGAAAACTGGCACAAACTTGTTCATACATGCCACCCTAAGTGTATCAGGCTTGTTCTTTAAAAAAATCACTTTATTGGTCCTGAAATGATCTGTGAATTTGGGTCCATGGGCTTAAATATTTCCAAGATCCTTAGAAGAATAGTTTCATTTTATCATTAATATGGCTTTTACACTGCATTGGCAGTATATGGTGAAGTTACATATTTGGAGGATTTCCTAACGTGTACTTAGGGCGAAATGTCCAAATACGCAAGCGCCATTTGTTTGGTCTATTTTTTTGGCGCCAAAAATACTCTCGACGCCATAGTCTCAATATAAATGAACTGTATATATACTAGGCGCATTATACGTTGGGCACAACACATTGCAATGCGCCTAAAAAGGTGCATTAAATATAGTAGCAATGATACACTGTGCCCCTCCGTAACACAATGTGTCTATTGAGGCGTATTACATACACTACTAATGGCACGTCATGCACGATTGCGCAATGCACCTTGATAGGCGCATTACATACACTAGCAATAACATGCTATGTGCCTCAATCGCTCAATGCGCCTTGCTATGCGCATTAAGTTTACTATGCAAGGTATACCAGAAGCCAGATTTTTTAAAGGATCGTACTTTCAGGCGCACTTTACATTGATTAAATGCGACTAAAAACTGCTTAGTTCAATAGAAAATTTGAGCTGTAGCCTACATAATTTGGATTTTCTGAAGTTCAAACTTCAAATCCGAAAACCATCTCAAACATTTCTACCATGCAAATTCTTCTGCCCAATTTTAGGGTGGAAAATGTATTGTTCAATGGACGTCTGAATACGCAAACCACGGCCAGAAACCATCCCTTTTTCTGTTCAAAAAAACGATAAATTACTGGTCGGATTCTTTAATTAGACCAGTATTTTATTCACGCCATGTGGCGGTACAACTAAGAATTAATAGAGAGCTTCAAGACCTTGTCCAAACCTCGGTGCAGTTTTATGCGTGGTTTTTGGTGCAGTTTTTGACGTGGTTTTTGTCCTGGCTATTACTATTTGAGAAAGAAAACAGCATTGGAAAACAATGTCAAAAACCTCAACAAATGATATGATAATGCAATTGGGACTAAACTACAGTTTATGGGGTAGCTTGTTATATTAAGATACTGTTCACAGAATGAAAGCTGTTTTTTTTTCGGGGAACACTTTTATGTACTCTCAAATATACACATCTCAGAGTCCAGGAAGGGAAGTAAAATCACTTTATTAAAATTTTGGAAAATCTATGCCATTAGAATTGAATCCAGTTATGTTATCTGGATATCTCTGACTTATCCTGAAAGATTTACAAAAGGTGAACTGGTGCTTGTACTGTTGTAGTCTCAAATAGGTGTTTAAAAGTGCTTGTTGTGGTAACTGGTAGTGTATATATATTTGTTTGTTGGGTATAAGTAATCCCATTCAGGGCTAGTGTGGGGGTGCATTTATAGTCGCTATGCACCCCTTAGCCTGGGGGGCCCCAAGAGGCAAGGGAATGGCATTTGGGGGGCCCCCGTATTTTCATTTTTTTGCACTGGGGCCCCAAAGTTTGGGTTTTTCCCCCTCTGACCACTATGAAACTGATAAGGAAATGGATCAAACTCCATTATATGAACACATAATACACATTTTCTGCCATTCCTGTTACTGAAGTTCACTGATGTATTGTCTTCTGTGGACTAAAAGGGTTCAGTGGTCCATTAAGTTTACATAGAACATTGAAAAGAAGCAGTTTGTTAAAAACCCGTATTCCCGAAGGCATAATTCATGGGAAGTTAAAGTAACAGTGCACCCAATAAGGGGTTTATCAAGTTAAGGGCATTGCCCGGTTTCACCCTTTTACCTGTCCAAAATAGTAATACCCTTTATCGTATATACTATAAAGTTAATATTGACCTAAGCTGTAAAAAGATGAAATCCCGTAAAATTGAAACGGATTAAATAAATGGAAATACAAAACCTTTTTTCAGGCTACAGTTTTCTTGCAATTTCAAATCAGATAATAATATTTATGCACACCTGACAACGGTCGTCTACTTCTGTCCTAAAAATCTTGTGAAGAAAAGTTGACAACTGCTACTGCACACTTAGGGTATGTTCACACGGCTTAAATTGCCGCTTATTTCGGCGTGAGTTTTGCCGTGTATTGCGCTTTATACGTGGCGAAATGCGCGCCACAATTACGGTAATTCATAAACTTCCCAGAGGCTATGGTTACCATCGCCTCCCCCCCAATGTACAATACGGTCGTATTGTACGCGCAGGGGGAGAAAACGACGTGAATTGTTACGGCGATTTAAAAGCCGCTGACAATGATTTATGTGGCCCCCTTCCCCCGGGGCTTTGGAATTAACGTGTCAGCCAAGGACCAAAAGACGGTGTATTGGGCGCGTAATATGTGCAATAAGCCGTGTGAACATACCCTACAGAGGGTTATAGATACAAATTTGTTTTGCAACTGGTGCCCCCTTCATGTTGTAAATGTCGTTAAAAATTTAAAATTATTTTGATAGATCAAAAGCAAAACAGTTTTTGTTTCAAAAAAGCTTTAGTACAATAAGTTGCAATCTATTGTCTACAAAGCTTTAGTCTATATTTATATACAGGAAATGGAAACAATCTCATTTTACAGCTCCTATGTCATAATCATTTAGTCATAGAAACCACTGATATCTGACAGACAGCTAAAGTTTGATGTAAGTGTTAACAATCATTGTATGTCAGTAAATGTGCTTATCAAACTGTATTACATGCTTTGATTTTATTTGTGTATGAGATAATTAACCTTTTACTATAGATTATAAGAATCTGAAGTCACTGAAAAGGCACAATAGGCGTACAGAAAAGACAAAACTGGCTTCATGTATGAAAACTGTCTAGGTGTAAGACTTTCTTTGTTGCCCATAGCAACCAATCAGAGTTTCCCTTTCATTTTTTCACAGCACTATGTGGAATGAAAGGGGAGCTTGGATTGGTTGCTACGATGAACAGGGCAAGTCTAAGGGTATGTTCACACGGCGTTTTGGGTCAGTGTGAACATATGCTTTTAGATCTAGACGTACCGAAACATGCATCTAACAATGAGCAGTGTGATTTTACACTGCTCGCAATGTAAGACACGCATCAGCGTTCACATGAGTGATTGCCGATGCATGTTTACATTGCGTCTTTCCGATCCGTCTTTCGGATCTGTTCCAAGAATTGACATGTCCGAAAGATGGCCAAGAGCCCTGTAATAAAGTATAGGGTGCGATCCTGCTGCATCCAACACAGTTCCAAACACGCAGCTGCGTGACACGGACCTGAAATCGTATCAAAAAACGCTGTGTGAACATATCCTTGCACCTAGACAGTTTTCATACATGAGGCCCGTAATGCTTATATAGCAATGATGGTCCTATTTGTGTCAGCACCTTACATGAGCTGTTGGGAAACAGACATGGTTATGCTTCCTCAAAGGGGAACAAAGAGAGTAGAAGGCCCCTGTGCAAGAACAGATCCTTTCTCATCCCATATCTCCTCAACGAGCATCCCTAACTTACTAAAGTAATGAAATTCATTGGCTCAGACATTTACATGCAGTCTAAGGCTATGTCTACATGGCTGATGTTAAAATGCTGTCTGAAACCCGGCGGTATTTTAACATCACCATACCATGTTTTTTGGTGCAGCTTTGCTTTAAGATAACAATAGGCTTCTGTGCTGCTCAGAATAAGTCATTTTTTTTATTTGCTAGGTGCCAAAAAAAAATACTAAAACAAAGTTAATTATTCTAATTCCACTTTTGTCAGCTGTTGTCTAAATTATATTTCCATAAACAAATAAAGGCTAATGTATAGGGAGATCTAAGGGGCAAATGCTGAATTGGAGGAGCGGTAAAGGGTGGATGTTGACATGAGTACTATAGGCGACATATATGTACGGGTCTGTGCCTGTAGTCCGGTGTCTTTCCCGGCCAAAAACTGGCGCAGCCCTGTTTGCTATATTTGCTATATTTTTAATCAGGTGCACTCCAAAATTAGGCGCATTATAAAGCGCCTGCGGCACCTTGCAATGCGTCTAAGATCGGCGGGCATTCTGGAGGTGTGTCACACTACAACCAAATGAAACTACACATTTATGACTTTTGATTGGCAAATCCAGGCGCATTACTGCTGGAACAGGTAGACAACTTTAAAAGTGGTTTACTTGAGCCAGAAGTGTTGCTTTGTAGCAAGAAAGCGCTAAATCTATGTCCAGCAGTAGAACAGATTCATAGATTCAGGTGCATTCTACGCTACTAATGCATGCAAAAAAATGGCGTCTGAGTGCCAAAATACATAAATGTCGCCCTATATTGTTGTATTATTTTGAGTACTGTTTAATGTTACTATATGGCCACTGCATGGTACTTGTGGCAATTATCTCAGTACTGCATGCTAGTTCTTGAAAGTCTGATTGCTGTGCTACTATTTGCAATCTTGCCATATGCTGTAGCTGTATAATTTCCATTCTTCACATTGCTAATAATTTTTCCCTTAGAAAGAAAATATATGAGGACACAGGGAACATTTTGCCTTGGATCCTCCAAAGTTCTTGATCAGGACTGGGTACATCTATAGTTTTCTTGCATTTCGCCACGTATTGAGAGCGTACTGCGCTCTAATACGAGCGAAATGCGCCCCAATCATTACGGTAATCCACAGTTCTCCTCTCCCCGCGCATACAATACAATCGTATTGTATGTGCGGGGAGTTAATTGACATGTAATTTATTCCCGGCGCTTACGCGCCGCGAGTAATGACAGTCCATGACAGTCCATGTAGTAATAACAGTCCATGTAGTTTAAGCTCTAGACACTCACATATTAGCTCATATCTGCTATACTAAATGATTTAGGTAATGCAAACCAATTGCAAAAGTGCTTATTTTTACTGCTCATCATTACAGATATGATCTTTGTAGCGAGAAAACCCCTTTTATTAGGTTCCCAATCCCCATAACACATATTAATCTTACGTTATACAGTGGGGAAAAAAAGTATTCAGTCAGCCACCGATTGTGCAAGTTCTACAGATTAAAAAGATGAGAGAGGCCTGTAATTGACATCATAGGTAGACCTCAACTATGAGAGACAAAATGAGAAAACAAAACCCGAAGATTACATTGTCTGATTTGGAAATAATTTATTTGCAAATTATGGTGGAAAATAAGTATTTGGTCACCTAAAAACTAGCAATATTTCTGGCTCTCACATTCTCTGGAAATTCCCTACTGCCCACACAAGAAGTATTGGCAAAAAAAACATGCTTGATAAAAACATATAATAACCAATAGTGAATTTATTATAAATGCCCACATATTGATGTCATACAAAAATTAAATATTCACAATTAATCGAAAATAAATTACAGTCATAACACCGTTGCTATTACTATAATATGAATAAATGAAAAAGGACAACACTAGCAAAATTGCCTAGCCATTAACATTGCTTGTATAGATGCTGTGGCATAAGAGAGTAAAAATGGCAAATGAGCAAAAAATGTAATAGGTTGACTGGCACTTATTCAACCAACGTGTTAGATAAAAAGGTGAAATTTTATTCAGATATAATCATAAACATATCCAGTGAACAAACAAATAAAGCAGAAAAAATGCACCGCTGACGTGTTTCGGCACAACGTCCTTAATCATAGCTAAATGACAAATGACCCAAGGCATTATGCTCTAGCCGTGGCTAATATATACTGCGCCTGCTTAATGGTCTGTACAGTTTAACCCCTTAAGCCGAACGCCTGAAAAGTAGTTAATGACCAGAACATTTTTTTTAGTTTTGGCCTCCTTGCGTTTTAAAACAGTTGTAACTTTTTTATTTTTTCAATGACGCAGTTGGATGAGGCCTCGTTTTATCGGGGACAAGTTGTACTTTATAAGGGAATAGTTTAAGTACACTTATTAAATAAAATTTCAGTATTTTTTTTTTTTTTTTACCCAAAAATTTTTTTTGTTATTTTAATTTTTTTTTTAACACAATTCACATTTCACACTTAATAAATTGTTGATTAATTCTACAAGTTATTACGGTGGTGGATACCAAATAGTGTAGGTTTTTTTTGTGCGTTTTAATTTATGTACAATTATTTTTTATTTTTAAATATTTATTTTTATTTTATTTATTTTTTTTATTCTTTTTTTTTACACTTTTTATGTTTTTTTACTATTTTTTACTCCCATGAAGGGAGAACGGTAACATTTTTTTTTTTATTTTTTTTTTACACTTTGTAATGTATTAGCATATTCATAATGCTAATACATGCTAATCTGTGTCAGTCTGACACAGGCAGTGATTAGGACAGCACACAGTGCATCCTAATCACTGGCTTCTTACCAGACAGCTCTTGGGGCCATGCTAGGTCCCCAGAGCTGACTGTGCAGCCGGTCCCTGAGCTCTGTCGGGTGACCGGGCTTCCGATCACCCGACAGAGCAGGGGATCCCTTTGATTGCGCTGGGGGTAACGCACCGCCGCAATCAAAGGGGTTAAAGCACCGGGTTGCGGAGGTTTCCTCCGCTCCCCGATGCCTGCAGGAGATGCTCTGGGATCGGGGCTGTGTAGTTCAGCCCCGATCCTAGCGCAGCTGTGGCGCCGGGCCCCCGCAAACCCCGATGTCTGCAGCGACGTCAAAAGACGTCGCTGCAGACGAACGACCCGCACCGGCCGCCGTCAAAAGACGGTGCGCGGTCGTTAAGGGGTTAAAGCCTTAATCTAGTTGAAGTGAAGTGCTATGTTTCCGGAGACTGGAAGCCATTACTGTTGAAAGTTTGTCACTTTTCAGTGGCCTCCGGGTGTTTCATAGTTATTAGGGTATATTCAAATAGCGTCTTTGCAGCATATAGCGTTGCATACTGTGCGCGCTGCTAGATGCCAGGTGTTCTAGAATTACGCACTGGCCAGCGCGTACTTCTAAAACGCTCTGTGCTGGCTGCCATAGACTTTCACTTTTGTGTCGGGGAAACTGGCTAGTTATCATAGCTCTTAATAAGAGCTACAAGATACCGTATTTGCGAGCCATACTTCGGGCATATTGCAGTGCAATTATACACCGAAATCCGTCATGAAATAACGGAGTGAACATATCCTTAGGGTACGCGCTGCAATACGGCGGATGTTTTAGAAGTACGTGCTGGCCAGTGTGGGAGAGGGGGAAGCATTGACTTTATCATCCCTGTAAACGCCGGGAAGAAGTGACATTTCACCTCTTTCATCCGGCGTTCAATACGCGTCAGGGAAGATGGACATAATTCATAACTCTCGATGAGAGCTATGAATTACCGTAATAGCGGGGCGCATTTCAGGCGTATTGCAGTGCAATTAAGCACCAAAATATGCCACACAATTACGCTGTGTGAACATACCCTTAGTGCGGGCAGCGATGGTGAACAGGCACAGGCTTCAAACAACTGCAGTGAGCAGATGCAGCAGCCGCCAGGTGGTGGACCCAGTTGCAGTAGTAAAGATGAAAGAGCAGCTTCAATGAAAGGCTTAACTAATGTAAATAATACACCCGCTGCCTTGAGTGACTAACAGGTATTCTTCACCACCCAGCAGACAAAAAACAAAATGCCGTTGTACAGCAGCAAGGAAATTACCAACTTTTCAATCCCTTTGTCATAGCCACAATGAGAGGGAGCTGTGACTTTTGCTCATTCTCGTGAACATGGTTGAGAAACATGTAAACCTTTAACTTAATTTCTCATTTTTCCTGAGAAGAAAAAAGGACAAAAAAAACGGAATACCGTATATACTCGAGTATAAGCCGAGTTTTTCAGCACAAAAAATGTGCTGAAAAATGCGACCTCGGCTTATACTCGAGTCACTGTCGGCGCTCAGGCGCTGCGATGGCCCGAGTGCTGACAGGGACGCTTTAGTTATATGCAGCTCCTCAGGGAGCGCATATAACTGAAGGCCGAGTGAGCACACAGTGTCCGGGCGCTGCACTGGCCCGGGCACTGTCCGCGATCCCTTCCCCTTTATGCGACTCCTTCCGGAGCGCATGCAGGAGAAGAGATACCCACTGCGGTGCACAGAGCGAGTGCTCTTTGCTCCGCAGTGGACTCCGGGCAGTCGCAGACTCGCGGCTGTCTGGAGTTTCCGGCACAGGCAGCGTGTGTCATCACGCTGCGTGCGTGGCCTGATGACATCACTCGCCTGTGCCGAGAAGACCTGAGGACAGCGCGCGGGAGGCGGACAGCGAGGAGGCGGAGCGGCGAGGGAGACGGAGCAGCGGGGAGTCAGGTAAGTGGTTGTTGTTTTATTTTTTTAAACTGCCTATACCTGCCTACACCTGCCTACAGCCTGCCCTATACCTGCCTACAGCTGCCTAAACCTGCCCTATACCTGCCCTATACCTGCCTACAGCCTGCCCTATACCTGCCTACAGCCTGCCTACAGCCTGCCCTATACCTGCCTACAGCCTGCCCTATACCTGCCCTATACCTGCCTACAGCCGGCCCTATACCTGCCTACCTGCCTATACCTGCCTACAGTCGGCCCTATACGTGCCTACAGCTGCCTATACCTGCCCTATACCTGCCTACAGCTGGCTATACCTGCCTACAGCCAGCCCTATACCTGCCCTATACCTGCCTACAGCTGCCTATACCTGCCTACAGCTGCCTATACCTGCCTATAGCCGGCCCTATACCTGCCCTATACCTGCCCTATACCTGCCTATAGCCGGCCCTATACCTGCCCTATACCTGCCTACAGCTGCCTATACCTGCCTACAGCTTCCTATACCTGCCTACAGCCGGCCCTATACCTGCCTACAGCTGCCTATACCTGCCTACAGCTGCCTATACCTGCCTACAGCCGGCCCTATACTTGCCTACAGCTGCCTATACCTGCCTACAGCCGGCCCTATACCTGCCAACAGCCGGCCTTATACCTGCCTACAGCCGGCCCTATACCTGCCTACAGCTGCCTATACCTGCCTACAGCCGGCCCTATACCTGCCTACAGCTGCCTATACCAGCCTACAGCCGGCCCTATACCTGCCAAGCGGGCCATATACCTGCCTATTACCTGGGTATGGGGACATATACCTGCCTATAATCTGCTTATGGGGGACATATAACTGCCTATTACATGCCTATGGGGCCATATACGTGCCTTTTGGGACATATAACTGCCTATACCTGCATATAGGGCCATATATCTGCCTATAATTGCCTATGGGGGACATTAAACTGCCTATGTAATTTTATTGGTATCCATTTTTATTTTTAAAATTTACCAGTAGCCGCTGCATTTTTTACTCTAGGCTTATACTCGAGTCAATAAGTTTTCCAGTTTTTTGGGGCAAAAGTAGGTGCCTCGGCTTATACTCGGGTCGGCTTATACTTGAGTATATACGGTAGTCTAAAAAAATACTACTAGGTGACATATCTTGTGACATTCTTTTTAAAGAACTAAGGGCCACATGTATGAAAACTGAAGACTTTCTTTGTTGCCCATAACAACCAATCAGAGTGCGCCTTTAATTTCATATAGTGCTCTGAGAAAATGAAAGGGGCGTTCTGATTGGTTGCTTTGGGCAACAGAGAAAGTATTACACCTAGACAGATTTCATACATGTCCCACTTAATTTTAATTGCAAAGCTTGGAGGAAAGAAGGTAAACAGGTGCATGATCCAAACCATTAAAGTATGAGAAAAAGAGGGCACTATCTGAGATTATCTGGGGATGGGGTGGAGGGGGGTATGAAACAATCTCAGGAACTATTAATTTACTAAAAGACCAGTAGATGCTCAGAGAGAACCTTCAGAAGATGTTGTTGGAAAGCAGTAAGTTTATGTAAACCCCCTGAGATAATCATGTATCTATCAATATGCACAGAATGATAAAAGGGCAATCAAGATAGATTGTGTGGCCTTCTTCTGTTGTCCGTCTTTTATATTTCTATTTCTTGCATGTACAACTTGGCATCTTTTGTAATCTTTTCTTTTACCATTATTCATCAGATGCTCAATCCACTGAAATATCCACAGATCTGAGTGCAACTGAAGTCACTTCGACTACAGATCCTATGACTATAAGTGAAAGTATATTAACATCTGACATCAGTACAAGTGATGATACAGAAAGTACAGCGGATGTCATTTCAGCGCCCGGTATACATACAAGCACTGATCCTGTTGTAAGCACAGATGAAAGCACATCAGCAACTGTTGGCAGTACCAGTCATGAAGGAACCACAACTGAAAGTATATCCCCAGACGAAACTGGTACAAGTAATGTTCCAGAAACCAGCACAGCTGAGGTCATTTCAACACCTGACATACATACAAGCACTGATCCTGTTGTAAGCACAGATGGAAGTATATCAGCAACTGATGGAAGTACCAGTCATGCTCCAGAAGGAACCACAACTGAAAGTATATCCCCAGACGAAACTGGTACAAGTAATGTTCCAGAAACCAGCACAGCTGAGGTCATTTCAACACCCGACATACATACAAGCACTGATCCTGTTGTAAGCACAGATGGAAGTACATCAGCAACTGATGGCAGTACCAGTCATGCTCCAGAAGGAACCACAACTGAAAGTATATCCCCAGACGAAACTGGTACAAGTAATGTTCCAGAAACCAGCACAGCTGAGGTCATTTCAACACCCTACATACATACAAGCACTGATCCTGTTGTAAGCACAGATGGAAGTATATCAGCAACTGATGGAAGTACCAGTCATGCTCCAGAAGGAACCACAACTGAAAGTATATCCCCAGACGAAACTGGTACAAGTAATGTTCCAGAAACCAGCACAGCTGACATCATTTCAACACCCGACATACATACAAGCGCTGATCCTGTTGTAAGCACAGATGGAAGTACATCAGCAACTGATGGCAGTACTAGTCATGAAGGAACCACAACTGAAAGTATATCCCCAGACGAAACTGGTACAAGTAATGTTCCAGAAACCAGCACAGCTGAGGTCATTTCAACACCTGACATACATACAAGCGCTGATCCTGTTGTAAGCACAGATGGAAGTACATCAGCAACTGATGGCAGTACTAGTCATGAAGGAACCCCAACAGAAAGTATATCACCAGATGAAACTGGTACAAGTAATATTCCAGAAACTAGCACAGCTGACATCATTTCAACACCTGGGATACAGACAAGCGCTGATCCTGTTGTAAGCACAGATGGAAGTAATCAGCAACTGATGGCAGTACCAGTCATGAAGGAACCACAACTGAAAGTATATCCCCAGACGAAACTGGTACAAGTAATGTTCCAGAAACCAGCACAGCTGAGGTCATTTCAACACCCGACATACATACAAGCGCTGATCCTGATGTAAGCACAGATGGAAGTACATCAGCAACTGATAACAGTACTAGTCATGCTCCAGAAGGAACCACAACTGAAAGCAGATCACCAGATGAAACTGGTACAAGTAATGTTCCAGAAACTAGCACAGTTGAGGTCATTTCAACTCCCGTTATACATACAAGCGCTGATCCTGTTGTAAGCACAGATGGAAGTACATCAGCAACTGATGACAGTACTAGTCATGCTCCAGAAGGAACCACAACTGAAAGCATATCACCAGATGAAACTGGTACAAGTAATGTTCCAGAAACTAGCACAGTTGAGGTCACTTCAACGCCCGGTATACATACAAGCGCTGATCCTGTTGTAAGCACAGATGGAAGTACATCAGCAACTGATGGAAGTACCAGTCATGAAGGAACCACAACTGAAAGTATATCCCCAGACGAAACTGGTACAAGTAATGTTCCAGAAACCAGCACAGCTGAGGTCATTTCAACACCCGACATACATACAAGCACTGATCCTGTTGTAAGCACAGATGGAAGTACATCAGCAACTGATGGAAGTACCAGTCATGCTCCAGAAGGAACCACAACTGAAAGCATATCCCCAGACGAAACTGGTACAAGTAATGTTCCAGAAACTAGCACAGTTGAGGTCATTTCAACACCTGACACACATACAAGCGCTGATCCTGTTGTAATCACAGTTGGAATTACATCAGCAACTGATGGAAGTACAAGTCATGCTCCAGAAGGAACCACAACTGAAAGTATATCACCAGATGAAACTGGTACAAGTAATGTTCCAGAAACTAGCACAGCTGACATCATTTCAACACCTGACACACATATAAGCACTGATCCTGTTGTAAGCACAGATGAAAGTACATCAGCAACTGATGGAAGTACCAGTCATGAAGGAACCACAACGGGAAGTTTACCCCCAGACGAAAGGGGAAAGTAATGTTCCAGAAAGACGTGAGGTCTTTTTAAACACCTGGGTTACAGAAAAAGCGCTGTCCCTGTTGTAAGCACAGATGGCAGTACTAGGAGACTCCAGAAGGTAACACAACTAAAAGCATTCACCATATAAAAACGGGTTTCGTGTATTCCAGAAACTAGCACGCTGCCCCCTTTTCAAAACCGAATACAAAAAGCATGTTGTGATCTGAACACGTGGAAGTCATCGCAATGACAGCGTATAGTGGACTCCAGAAGGTGCCACAACTGAAAGTATATCGCCAAATGAAACTGGTACAAGTAATGTTCTGAAACTAGCAAGTGAGGTTTTTAAAACCCCCGGGCTACTTTAGCACTATTGATGTTCCTGAAAAAATCCCAGATGTACCAACTGCCGAGTAAAGTAAGATCCCTAAAAGAAAAGTCCCGCTGGAGATTTTTAACAAATTGTGATACTACAAGTTTGTATGGAAAAAGTCCATGGAGATATCGAAACATTTTTGTGGTACAATAAGATGCCCTAAAAGAAAAAAAAGGGGGAGATTTTGCAACTCTATGATGAGTAAAACTATGATGCCTAAAGGGAAAGTCCCCTGGGAGTAGTAACACGTTTTTCAGAAAACAACTAAGATCCCTGAAGAAAAAAAGTGGAGATTTAGCAATTATGATGTTAAAACTATGAGCCTGAAGAAAGTCAGTGGAAATTAGCAACATCTATGATAATTACAAGTAAGGTGCCTGAAAAAAAAAAACAGCTGAGATGTGTAACATCTGTGATCAGTAACAACTATGATGCCTGAAGAAAGTACCCCGGGGGGATTTTAGCAACTCTGTGCCAGTCCCCAATAAGATGTCTAAAGAAATAACACGGGGAAAGATATAGAAACATCTTGATGGTACAATAGTCCCTGAAAAAAGTACCCTGGAGATGTAGTAAATCGTGTGAGACAAGTAAGATGTAAAGAAAGTACATTTTAAAAAATTGAAAAACTCTGTGATGGTAAAATTAAAGATACTAAAGAAAGTAAGGGGAGATGTGCAACCCTCTGTGCTAAGTACAACTAAAAATCCCTAAAGGGGAAAGTATGGTAAAATGTAGCACTCTGTGATGAGTACAATTTAAATGCCTGAAAAAAGTATGCTGAAAATGTAGCAACATCTGTGATGAGAAAAACTATGATCCCTGAAGAAAGTAAAAAATGGAAATGTGCAAATCTGTGACCAGTACAACTAAGATCCCTGAAGAAATTAAAAGTTGGAGTTGTAACTCTATATGAGTAAAGTATGTTACCTGAAGAAAGTACAGCTGGAGATGTGAAAACATCTGGCTAAGCAAAAAAATTCTGAAGAAAAGTACTGGTAAAAAATTGTAGAAAACATCAGTGTGGTAAAACAATGATCCGGGAAAAGTACAGCTGGAGAGTGAAAACCTCTTGAAAAAGTACAACTAAGATCCCTGAAGAAAAAAACAACTGGGAAAATATAACATCTATGTGGTAAAAGTATGATCCCTGAAGAAATTACCCCCGGAGTTGTAGTAAACATTTTGGGGATGAGTACAACTAAGTGCTGGAAAAAAAGTACTAAAAAAGTAGCAACATCTGTGATGAGTCTTTAAAGTTACCTGAAGAAAAATACGTGGAGATGTAGAACCTCTGTGTTTAATAAAAACTAAAATGCCTAAAGAAAGTAGGGTGAAATGTAGTACACTGTGAGGTACAAAAAAGATAACCCTGAAAAAATACAGCTGGGAAAAATAACTCTATGTGAGAAAAAGTATGATGCCTAAAAGAAAGTCCCCTGGGATGTTTTTTAATCGGGTTGGTACAAAAAAGATGCTGGAGAAAGTACATTTGAAAATGTAGCTCATCTAGATGAGTACAATTAAGATCCCTGAAGAAAGTAAGTGGAATTTTGCAAAATTTTTGCTAGTACAAAACTAAAAGGCCTGAAGAAAGTATGGTGAAAATGTAGTAATTGTGAGGGTAAAACTAAGTCCCTAAAGAAAAGTACACCCTGAAAGGCAACTCTGAAAATGAGTACAAGTCAAGTTTTGAAGAAACTCCAGCCGAAATGTGCAACATTTTGATGATTTAAAAACTAAGATCCCTGAAAAAAGTACAGCTGAAGATGTAGCAAACATCTGTGATGGTAAAAACAAAGATGTAAAGAAATTTCCATGGAATTGTAGCAACTCGTGATGTACAACTATATCCCGGAAAGACAGATGGAGATTTTAGCAACATCTTTGATGAGTTCAACTAAGATCCCTGAAGAAAGTACAGCTGAAGATGTAGCAACATCTGTGAGGTACAACAAAGATGCCTAAAGAAAGTACAGTGAAGATGTGAACTCGTGATGAGTAAATAAGATGCCTGATAAAAATTACAGTGAAATTTTATAGCAAAAAATTTTTGTTAATTACAATAAGGTGCCTGAAGAAAAGTACAGCTGAGATTAGCAAAACATCTTGATGAACAAAATAGCCTGAAGATAGTTACACTGGAGATTACAACATTGATCCTGTGTAGCACAGATGAAATACTCCAACTGATGAATACTAGTACATGCCGAAGGAACCACAACTGAAAGCATATCACTAGATGAACTGGTACATAGTAATGTTCCAGAAACTAGCACAGCTGACATATTTCAACACCTGACACAATATAAGCCTGATCCTGTTGTAGCACAGATGAAAGTAACAGTCAATGATGAAGTACCAGCATGAAGGTACACAACTAAAGTATATCCCCAGACGAACTGGTTCAACTAAGATTCCAGAAACCAGCACAGCTGAGGTCATTTCAACACCTGGGATACAGACAAGCGCTGATCCTGTTGTAAGCACAGATGGCAGTACTAGTGAGACTCCAGAAGGTAACACAACTGAAAGCATATCACCATATGAAACTGGTACAAGTAGTATTCCAGAAACTAGCACAGCTGCCATCATTTCAACACCCGACATACATAAAAGCACTGTTGTGATGCTGAACACGATGAATACACAACTGACGCATACTAGTGAACTCCAGAAGTGCCACAACTGAAGTATATCGCCAAATGAAATGTACAGTAAGACTAGTAAACTAAGCACAGCTGAGGTCATTCAACCTCCGCATCAAAGAATTGATGTTCCTGAAAAAAATACAGATGTACCAACATCTGCACTGAGTACAAGTAAGATACCTGAAGAAAGTACCGCTGGAGATGTAACAACATCTGTGATGACTACAAGTAATATGTATGAAGAAAGTACCACTGGAGATATCGCAACATCTTTGATGAGTACAACTAAGATGCCTGAAGAAATAACAGCTGGAGATATAGCAACATCTATGATGAGTACAACTATGATGCCTGAAGAAAGTACCCCTGGAGACGTAGTAACATCTGTGATCAGTACAACTAAGATGCCTGAAGAAATAACAGCTGGAGATATAGCAACATCTATGAGGAGTACAACTATGATGCCTGAAGAAAGTACAGCTGGAAATGTAGCAACATCTATGATAATTACAAGTAAGGTGCCTGAAGAAAGAACAGCTGGAGATGTAGTAACATCTGTGATCAGTACAACTATGATGCCTGAAGAAAGTACCCCTGGAGATGTAGCAACATCTGTGACCAGTACAACTAAGATGTCTGAAGAAATAACAGCTGGAGATATAGTAACATCTATGATGAGTACAAGTATGATGCCTGAAGAAAGTACACCTGGAGATGTAGTAACATCTGTGATGAGTACAAGTAAGATGCTTGAAGAAAGTACAGTTGAAAATGTAGCAACATCTGTGATGAGTACAATTAAGATACCTGAAGAAAGTACAGCTGGAGATGTAGCAACCTCTGTGCTAAGTACAACTAAAATGCCTGAAGAAAGTACTGGTGAAAATGTAGCAACATCTGTGATGAGTACAACTACTAAAATGCCTGAAGAAAGTACTGATGAAAATGTAGCAACATCTGTGATGAGTAAAACTATGATGCCTGAAGAAAGTACAACTGGAAATGTAGCAACATCTGTGACCAGTACAACTAAGATGCCTGAAGAAATAACAGTTGGAGATATAGTAACATCTATGATGAGTACAAGTATGATACCTGAAGAAAGTACAGCTGGAGATGTGACAACATCTGTGCTAAGTACAACTAAAATGTCTGAAGAAAGTACTGGTGAAAATGTAGCAACATCAGTGATGAGTACAACAATGATACCAGAAGAAAGTACAGCTGGAGTTGTAGCAACCTCTGTGATAAGTACAACTAAGATGCCTGAAGAAATAACAACTGGAGATATAGTAACATCTATGATGAGTACAAGTATGATGCCTGAAGAAATTACCCCTGGAGATGTAGTAACATCTGTGATGAGTACAACTAAGATGCTGGAAGAAAGTACAGTTGAAAATGTAGCAACATCTGTGATGAGTACAATTAAGATACCTGAAGAAAGTACAGCTGGAGATGTAGCAACATCTGTGCTAAGTACAACTAAAATGCCTGAAGAAAGTACTGGTGAATATGTAGCTACATCTGTGATGAGTACAAATAAGATACCTGAAGAAATAACAGCTGGAGATATAATAACATCTATGATGAGTACAAGTATGATGCCTGAAGAAAGTACCCCTGGAGATGTAGTAACATCGGTGATGAGTACAACTAAGATGCTGGAAGAAAGTACAGTTGAAAATGTAGCTACATCTATGATGAGTACAATTAAGATACCTGAAGAAAGTACAGCTGGAGATGTAGCAACATCTGTGATGAGTACAACTAAGATGCCTGAAGAAAGTACTGGTGAAAATGTAGCTACATCTGTGATGAGTACAACTAAGATACCTGAAGAAAGTACAGCTGAAAATGTAGCAACATCTGTAATGAGTACAAGTCAAGCGTCTGAAGAAACTACAGCCGTAAATGTAGCAACATCTTTGATGAGTTCAACTAAGATGCCTGAAGAAAGTACAGCTGAAGATGTAGCAACATCTGTGATGAGTACAACTAAGATGCCTGAAGAAAGTTCCACTGGAAATGTAGCAACATCTGTGATAAGTACAACTAATATGCCTGAAGAAAGTACAGATGGAGATGTAGCAACATCTTTGATGAGTTCAACTAAGATGCCTGAAGAAAGTACAGCTGAAGATGTAGCAACATCTGTGAGGAGTACAACTAAGATGCCTGATGAAAGTACAGCTGAAAACTGAAATATAGCAACATCTATGATAATTACAAGTAAGGTGCCTGAAGAAAGTACAGCTGGAGATACAGCAACATCTCTGATAAGTACAACTAAGATGTCTGAAGAAAGTACAGCTGGAGATAGAGCAACATCTGTGAGGAGTACAACTAAGATGCCTGAAGACAGTACAGCTGGAGATGTAGCAACATCTGTGATGAGTACAACTAAGATGCCTGAAGAAAGTACAGCTGCAGATGTAGCAACATCTGTGATGGGTACAACTAAGAAGCCTGAAGAAAGTACAGCTGGAGATGTAGCAACATCTGTGATGAGTACAACTAAGATGCCTGAAGAAAGTACAGCTGCAGATGTAGCAACATCTGTGATGGGTATAACTAAAATACCTGAAGAAAGTACTGCTGAAAATGTAGCAACATCTGTAATGAGTACAAGTAAGGCGTCTGAAGAAACTACAGCTGGAGATATAGCAACATCTTTGATGAGTTCAACTAAGATGCCTGAAGAAAGTACAGCTGAAGATTGAACATCGTGATATAAACTAAGATGCGAAAAATCATGAAAGTAGCAACATCTGTGATGAGTACAACTAAGATGCCTGAAGAAAGTACAGCTGGAGATGTAGCAACATCTGTGATGAGTACAACTAAGATGCCTGAAGAAAGTACAGCGTGAAATGTAGCTAACATCTGTGATGGAGTACAACTAAATACCTGAAGAAAGTACAGCTGAGATATAGCAACATCTTATGAGTACAAGTAAGATGCCTGAAGAAAGTACAGCCTGGAAGATATAGCAACATCTTGATGAGTACAACTAAGATGCTGGAAGAAAGTACAGTTGAAATGTAGCTAACATCTTGATGAGTACAACTAAGATACCTGAAGAAAGTACAGCTGGAGATGTAGCAACATCTGTGATGAGTACAACTAATATGCCTGAAGAAAGTACTGGTGAAATGTAGCAACATCTGTGATGGGTACAACTAAGATACCTGAAGAAAGTACTGCTGGAGATGTAGCAACATCTGTGATGAGTACAAGTAAGGCGTCTGAAGAAACTACAGCCGGAGATATAGCAACATCTTTGATGAGTTCAACTAAGATGCCTGAAGAAAGTACAGCTGAAGATGTAGCAACATCTGTGATGAGTACAACTAAGATGCCTGAAGAAAGTACAGCTGGAGATGTATCAACATCTGTGATGAGTACAACTAAGATTCCTGAAGAAAGTACAGCTGGAGATGTATCAACATCTGTGATGAGTACACCAAGATCCTGAAGAAAAACAGTGGAGATGTAGCAACATCTGTGATGAGTACAACTAAGATACCTGAAGAAAGTACAGCTGGAGATGTAGCAACATCTGTGATGAGTACACCTAAGATACCTGAAGAAAGCACGGCTGGAGATGTAGCAACATCTGTGATGAGTACAACTAAGATGCCTGAAGAAAATACAGATGGAGATGTAGCAACATCTGTAATGAGTACAACTAAGATGCCTGAAGAAAGTACAGCCGAAAAAGTTGCAACATCTGTGATGATTACAACTAAGATACCTGAAGAAAGTACAGCTGGAGATGTAGCAACATCTGTGATGAGTACACCAAAGATACCTGAAGAAAGTACAGCTGGAGATGTAGCAACATCTGTGATGAGTACACCTAAGATACCTGAAGAAAGTACAGCTGAAAATGTAGCAACATCTGTGATGAGTACAACTAAGATGCCTGAAGAAAGTACAGCTGGAGATGTAGCAACATCTGTGATGAGTACAAGTAAGGTGCCTGAAGAAAGTACAGCTGGAGATGTAGCAACATCTGTGATGAGTACAACTAAGATGTCTGAAGAAAGTACAGCTGGAGATTTAACCACATCTGTGATAATTACAACCAAGATGCCTGAAGAAAGTACAGCTGGAGATGTAGGAACATCTGTATAGTACAACAAGATCCTGAAGAAAGTACGCGAGTACAACATCTGTGATGAGTACAATAGATACCTAAGAAATACAGCTGGAGATGTAGCAACATCTGTGATGAGTACAACTAAGATGAATGAAGAAAGTACAGCTGTATATGTATCAACATCTGTGATGAGTACAAGTAAGATGCTTGAAGAAAGTACAGCCGTATATGTTGCAACATCTGTGAGGAGTACAACAACTACGATGCCTGAAGAAAGTACAGCTGGAGATGTAGCAACATCTGTTATGAGTACAACTAAGATGTTTGAAGAAAGTACAGCCGAAAAAGTCTCAACATCTGTGATGAGTACAAGTAAGATGCTTGAAGAAAGTACAGCCGAAAAAGTCTCAACATCTGTGATGAGTACAAGTAAGATGCTTGAAGAAAGTACAGCTGGAGATTTAGCAACATCTGTGATGAGTACAACTAAGATGTTTGAAGAAAGTACAGCCGAAAAAGTTGCAACATCTGTGATGATTACAACTCAGATTCCTGAAGAAAGTACAGCTGGAGATGTAGAAACATCTGTTATGAGTACAACAAGATGTCTTGAAGAAAGTACAGCTGAAAAAGTCGCAACATCTGTGATGAGTACAACTAAGATACCTGAAGAAAGTACAGCTGGAAGATTTAGCAACATCTGTGAGAGTAACAACTAAGATGTTGAAGAAAGTACAGCTGGAAAAGTAGCAACATCTGTTGATGGTTACAACTAAGATTCCTGAAAAAGTACAGCTGGAGAATGTAGCAACATCTGTGATGAGTACAACTCAAGATGCTTGAAGAAAGTACAGCTGAAAGTACGCAACATCTGTGATGAGTACAACTAAGATGCCTGAAGAAAGTACAGCTGGAGATGTAGCAACATCTGTTATGAGTACAACTAAGATGTTTGAAGAAAGTACAGCCGAAAAAGTTGCAACATCTGTGATGATTACAACTCAGATTCCTGAAGAAAGTACAGCTGGAGATGTAGCAACATCTGTGATGAGTACAACCAAGATGCTTGAAGAAAGTACAGCTGAAAAAGTCGCAACATCTGTGATGAGTACAACTAAGATACCTGAAGAAAGTACAGCTGGAGATTTAGCAACATCTGTGATGAGTACAACTAAGATGTTTGAAGAAAGTACAGCCGAAAAAGTTGCAACATCTGTGATGAGTACAACTAAGATACCTGAAGAAAGTACAGCTGGAGATGTAGCAACATCTGTGATGAGTACAACCAAGATGTTTGAAGAAAGTACAGCTGAAAAAGTCTCAACATCTGTGATGAGTACAACTAAGATACCTGAAGAAAGTACAGCTGGAGATTTACCAACATCTGTGATGAGTACAACCAAGATGTTTGAAGAAAGTACAGCCGAAAAAGTCTCAACATCTGTGATGAGTACAACTAAGATTCCTGAAGAAAGTACAGCTGGAGCTGTGGCAACATCTGTGATGAGTACAACTAAGATACTTCATGAAAATACAGCTGGCGATGTAGCAACATCTTCAGAAAATATTATCACAAGTAAAGCTCCAACCACAATTGCAGAAAACACCTCAAGTGTGATACATAGCACATTCAATTACATAAGTACAAAGATTCCACTTGAACCAACAACTACTGTTGGAAAACTAGAAACTGACATAATTCCTTCTACAGACGATAAATTCAGCACATTAGGAGTAAAATCAACAACCCAGATAACAACTGGCATGGTACATGATGTAAGTACAAATGGGGAAAGATCTACACTACATATCACCAGTACAGCACCTGCATCATCATCTGCAGTTGAAGAAAGGACCACATATTCACAGGTTACTAGCACTGCATCTGAAACAACTCGGAAACAATCTACAGCAGAAATCCTCAAAAGTAGTAGTAGTGCCATATCAGCAACTACTACAGAGAAAACATATGTTGGAAGTTCTATTATTACAATGCCTGAACTAACCTCAACTAGTTCTGTAGGAGACTTAACAGTTAGTATTACTTCTATTACTGAACCTTAACTACACACAACTAAGGCAGGTTCTTCAGTTAATGCCTTTTCTAGTACGACTCCTCCAACATGCACAACTGGAAAAGAAACTACGCATAGTATGTCCACTAGTGGTTCAGTTGAAGAGTTTACAACCCTTATTATCACTAGTTCATTACCAAAATCAAGCACAAGCTCAGAGAGAACTACAACTCAACTTATTAGCAACAGTACTATTAGCTTTGCCACAAATGGAGAAAATACTACTCCTAAAATCACCAGTAACTCACCTGAGATGAGCACAACATTGGAAACAAATAGTACTTCGCAAATTATTTCTATACCTGAAATCATAACCACTAACGCACCAGAATCTAAAACAACATTAGGGACAACCACTGATGTATCCACTAAAACTACTCCACATAACATATTTACAACTCCCGAGAAATCTACAACTGATGTAATATATACATCAGCCTCAATAACTAAGGGACAAAGTAGTGCCAGCACTGTACCAGAGACTCTACCATCTGTAACTACACAGTACATGAGTACTTTCAAGCTACTAACAACCATAACAACAAAACCTCCAGATGAAGTCAGTACTGCAACAACTACATCTACTACAACAACACAGTTCATTAGCCCAACAATCACGCAAATTGCCAGTACAACCATTCCAAGAACCATTACTACCACAACTGCACAGAGCACCAGTACATTCAGGCCAGTAACATCTGTACCATCATCATCATCACTTCCCTTGCCTAGTGCAAGCAGTGAATACTCAACCATATTAACACCTGTGGACATTCTGAATACTACTGTAACATCGCATACACCTACAACATCATCTTTTGGACCGATGACATCAACTGGAACAAAATACACAAGCATCTTAACACCCTTCGTACCCTTAACATCTACATCCGCATTGGCTAATACTACAACTAGAATCACAACTACTGGTAAGTATTATATATTCATTACAATGCCTACAGGTAACATGTTACTGGAACTGTAAAAAAAATTATTTAAATTATACAATCAAGGTACAAGTTATAGCTATAAAATACCAATGTATAAATAAAATTCTACTTATAGATGACACAGACAAACACTGCATGCCAAAAAGAGTTGAAGTAGTTTCTAAATTCTGCTGTTTTCAGTGCATACTGGCAGTTGTAGTTCCATCACAGTAGGAGAGTTGATTTTACAGACAACTCTTAGTTTGTACAACATTTTGTGTAATAAATCCAGAAAAATGCACATTAACTTACATCTAATCTGTGTCCTGCTGTAAGACTCCTCCAGAAACCCTAAGGGTATGTTCACATGGCGTGTTGAGTCCGTGTGAACATACGATTTTAGATACGTGTTTGGTTCCATCTGTCGGACCCTAAACAGACCCAAATACGTATCTAATAAATAGCAGTGTGATTTACATTGATTTTACTTTGAAACACGAATCGGTGTTCACACGAGTGATCGCCGATGCGTGTCTCATTGCGTCTTTCGAATCCATCTTTTGGATCCATTCCAAGAATTGATATGTCAATTCTTGGTCTGAAAGACGCAGAAGGAGCCCTATTTAACACTATAGGGTGCAATCCTGCTGCATCCAACACGTATCCAAAGACATAGCTGCGTTTTGGATATGTGTTGGATCCGTTTAGGATCCGATTTCCACTGTATTTTTGGATGTGATTTTTGGATCCAAAAAGGATGAACAACTCCTAAGAGCTTGTACCCATGGCAAGAGTTTTCAGTTGGTTTTACAGACTTTTTTCGGATTTAAAAACCACCTGTAAACCGTCAACCTTTTACATTGATTTAAATAGAAAATCCGTGTAGCAGACCTCACTGCACAGATTTTCCACCAGACAGTTTTCAACACTGCTAGTGTTGCTAAAAAGCTAGAACATGTTCATTCTTCTGCCCTGCTTTTGGGCAGAACACGAACAGTTCAATGTGAATGGGGACGGTTTGAATCCACAAACCGCTGACAAAAGCTGTCCCCTTATGTGCTAAAAAAAGACAAAATACCGGTCGGAAAATCCAACCGGTATTTTGTCTTTGCCGTGTGAATGCACCCTAAATGTGTAGTGTAATGTCTTGTGAGTTTATTTGAATCAGTTTTAGGGAAAATTGCTTTGTTAGAAAGAATGCAATACATTTTTAATTTGACATTTCTTACATGTATGTACATGATATTAGCTTGTCTCATTAATGTTTCCTTTTACTAGCAATTGTCTTCTGCAATCTTCCTTGTGAGCATGGTCATTGTTATTTCAAGCCTGGAACCTTAATCCCAGCATGTCAGTGCAACAGCGGCTTTATTCCTGATCCTACACAATCAGAGAGAATGTGTATTGGTGAGTTCATGAACCTAGTCCTACACATTAGAAGAAGCAATTACATACTGAATAATATCAGTTTCTGGTGTTTCTTGTTTAGCAAAACAACCTTTTATGTATGTATGTATGTATGTATGTATCTATCTATCTATCTATCTATCTATCTATCTATCTATCTATCTATCTATCTATCTATCTATCTATCTCATACAATGGTCCCTCAAGTTACAGTGACCACAGGATTCAATATTTTGAATATACAATGGTCTTTCCTGAGACGTATCTTGAAACCATTCTCACCATACAATGTCACAGTGACATTGAAGCACATGTGATTGACTGTGACCGGAAGATCCAATCATTTATAATGCATAATTTATTTGTAAAACATTTGTATTAGTGAAGGGCATACAGTGATTGGCAGTCTAGTAGTGGGCCCCCCTACAGTACAGTGGGGTACAACATGTCCTATACTGCTCTTTACATTTGCCAGGATGAGCAGCTTCTTTGGACAGCAGGTGAGTATGGCCACATTTACCTCTTTTTCTGGTTCATTGTAAATTAAGAACATAACCTAAGGAAACTCCTGACCTCAAAATAGAAAGTGATTACAGCTTTCATCAGCTCTTTCTGATTGTTATATGTACGGAGTTTCTTATTTGTTTTAGTTATCTGCTTTATTCTCTTTTATCTTCATTTTGAGTTATATTGGTATCTTTGGAGCTTCAGAAGCAATAACCAGCTTTCTATAGACTTTTGGTTTTAACATAAAATGGAGGTCCCAGAAACTAATTAACATTGTATATTGAGGGACCACTGTGTCTGCATATGTTATATGTAAACACTTTTCTAATCTGTATTTGTTTTACACATATCTTGCACTTTGGAACCAATTACTAGGTTTTCATTAAGGTTTAGTTTATATTTAAATACATATTCCACAGAAAAGCTAAATTGCTAAAAAAAAGTTCATGCTGCCTATAGAAAGTTGTCAACCCACAGAGTGTATCACAGCAGTGTGTATAAATCAAATCAACTAAGCTTTTTGAATAATTTCTTAACTGTAATAATTTTTTTTGTGTCTTACAGATATCAATGAATGCGAACTGAATACCTGTGAACAGCTGTGCGCCAACACTATTGGTGGATATTCGTGCTCATGTAAAGATGGTTACTCTCCAAATCCGAACAGCCCTACCACTTGCATTGGTAAAAATAAGCTTTAATACATTCTAATTAACGCTAGATAATTAATTGTAGAACTATACTGTTTTAGATATAAGGCAATCGTATCATCTTTACTATATAAATGAAGGGATGAGCAGGAGGCACCAACAATGAATATAACTGATCGGTATGCTCTTAGGGCCACATGCATGAAAACTGTCTAGGTCTAAGACTTTCCTTGTTGCCCATAGAAACCAATCAGAGCACCCTTATATTTTTTCGGGGCACTATCTGAAATGAAAGTGTGGCTGTGGTTGGTTGCTATGGCCAACAAGAAAGTCTTAGACCTAGACAGTTTTCACACATGCCCCCATAGTTTATTATTTCTTTGCTTTTGTTTAGCATGAATTCAAGTATTTACACATTTCTGGCTCTGATTAGTTTTTCATGTGACCTGTTTCCATCTTACTTTTGCATTCTTGTTATGATGGAATGTCATGTTTTTGTTTGCTTATCAGTAAATGATTACTGCAAGAATTCCCCTTGTGTCCATGGCCAGTGCCAGAACGGAATATATGGATTTACCTGCCTCTGTTCTAGTGGATGGGAAGGAACAACTTGTAATACAGGTAATAAAGAAAAAAATAGTTTCCAGATAGAATGATAACTATGCATTGTAGGTAACAGATATATAGCTGAACTAGGACACTTCATATTAGATCTTGGATTATTATCTTTTTTTTGTACTGATTTATCATAATCAGTCTTTATTTCTATTTCCTCCATATTCTAGATATTAATGAATGTACTAGAAACAATCCCTGCAGTTCTCAAGGCACCTGTAATAACACCCCTGGCTCTTACTTTTGTGTGTGTAAGCCAGGATGGACAGGACCAGCATGTACTATTGGTAAGATCACAGTGCTTCATGTATCGATCAATGGTTTCTTATTATTACCTTACAGAAAATAAATTGTGTAGATTCTTAAATATCTATTATTTTAAGGAAAGCCTATAGAGAGGGTAAGGGGAAGAATGAGGCAAAGAGAGGAGGGGCAGTGAGAGATGAACTGACAGAGGGAGAGCTTGCAGAGGAAAAAATGGTGAAAAATACCAAGGACAAGTTACATGATGGCCAGAAATACTGCTACTCCTCATATACATATTTCTGACAGCTTATCCTGAAAAACTACCTAAAACAACAGGTAAATTTTAAAAGGGTTTTGCTACTTAGCAAAATTATTTTCTGAGCTATTAACTGCCCTCAGAAAAAGGGGAGGTGGCCACACTTGCGCAGTTCTACCCATTCTTTGCAATGGTAGTTCCAAACACAGCCAAATGAGTGCGCTTGGCTATATTCGGAACTCAATAAATGGTGGAAAATTGCGCAAACACAGCCATTCTCCCATTCACAAAGGTCTGCTCATAGTGAGGGCATAGATTGACAGGTTCATTTCAGAAAATAATCTGTTACTACAGACCCATTCAATACAGTTCTTTTCCGTAGTGCTCTACACCCTTTTAATTCTCCCCTCTTTTTGAAGAATGTATGGAAAAAACATGGGTGTATGTTAGGGACCCCCAGGGAGGATACACAGATAGGGTCAGACAGACAGTTCACCCTAGCACTAAGTCCCCCAAGGCTGACCCTGCCTGCTTGTCCAACCAACCCTAAGCAGTCAGCGCCAACTTGCGACAGTCCCTACCCTGAAAAAGTGTGGACACTGAACAGACAAAACACAATATAGAAGAGTCAGGCAAAATAGTTCAGAACCAGAGAGAGCAGAAAAGGTACAAATGCAGCAGGCAAAAAAACATATGTCAAATAGGCAGGCTCAAAGTCAGAATACCAAGACCACAAACCACGACCACAAACCACAACCACAAACCACGACCACAAACCAAGACCACAAACCACGACCACAAACCACGACCACAAACCAAGACCACAAACCAAGACAAAGCACACCAGTATAAGCCAAGGCTATAACCAGCAATGTTGCTGAGCAGAATTGGTCTACTTAAGGGATGTCAGAGTCCTAGTCCAACCTGTGATTGGACTGGACCTCTGACACCCAAACCACACAGAACGCAGACAAACAAGCAAGAAAGAGGAGTGGTAAAAGCAGCTGTCACTCACCACTCAAACAGAACGATCTGCAGGCCTGCCCTAGGGCTTGCGGAGAACCAGACATGTGTGGCAAGGCTGTCAATCAAAGTCAGTAGAACAGAATCAGACCATGTTCAGATCGTGCAAAAACATTCACAATACAAGTACAAATCATGGCCAAAAGCACAGCCTCTGCCGTACCTTATGGACCAAGGACTGCGCTGTGGTCTGAATAGGCACGGCCATGACAGTGTATTTATAGCTGTAACAGCCATAACAGATGCTGTGGGGCTCAGAGGTTTAGGGGATCTACTCAATTACAAGAACATTATATGTTTTTTGTAGAGAATAACCTGGTTATTATTATTATTATCATTTATTTTGGAGCGCCCTTGATTCCAGGGCGCTGTACATTTCAGGCGGGTACATAAATAACATTGGTCAAACAATTACAAAGTGACAATAAGTGACTAACAACTGGTACAGAGGGAAAGAGGTCCCTGCCCGCGAGGGCTTACACTCTACAGGGGAGGGTGAAGAGACAGAAGGTGAGGGGCAGACCTGTTTGTGGGGCGGAGCAGTGCAACCCGGTTAATGTTGGTTATAGGCAATCCTGAAGAGGTAGGTTTTCAGGTTACGTTTGAAGCCGGTGAGAGAGGGGGAGAGTCTGATGTGTTGGGGCAGTGAGTTCCAGAGTGTGGGGGAAGCACGAGAGAAGTCTTGGAGACGGTTATGTGAGGAGGTGATAAGAGGAGAGCAGAGGAGAAGGTCCTGTGAGGAGCGGAGGTTGCGTGAGGGGAGGTATTTAGAGATTAAGGCAGAGATGTATGAAGGGGAGAGGTTATGGAGAGCCTTGTAGGTCGAAGTTGCTAGCTTGAACTGGATTCGCTAGGCAATGGTTAGCCAGTGAAGGGATCGGCAGAGAGGGGAGGCGGGGGAGTAGCGAGGAGAGAGGTGGATCAGACGGGCAGCAGAGTTAAGGATAGTTTGGAGGGGAGCGAGGGTGCTAGCTGGGAGGCCGCAGAGGAGGATGTTGCAGTAGTCGAGACAGGAGATGACGAGGGCATGGACAAGCATTTTTGTGCTTTCAGAGTTAAGAAATGAGCGGATTCGTGAAATATTTTTTAGGTGGATGTGCCAAGCAGAGGTGAGGGTATGGATGTGTGGTTTGAAGGACAGATTGGAGTCAAAGATTATCCCAAGGCCGCAGACCTGTGGTGCTGGTGAGAGAGTGTAGCCATTAACAGAGATAGAGAGATCGGGTGGAGAGATGGAGTGGGAAGATAATGAATTCAGTTTTCTCCACGTTTAGTTTTAGGAGACGGGAGGAGAAGAAGGAGGAAATGGAGGACAGGCAGTCAGGGATCCGGGAGAGTAGAGAAGTGACATCTGGGCCGGAGATGTAGAGTTGGGTGTCATCTGCATACAGGTGGTATTGAAAGCCGTGTGAAGCTATGAGCTGACCCAGACCAAGAGTGTAGATAGAGAAGAGTAGTGGGCCCAGGACTGACCCTTGGGGGACACCGACAGAGAGAGGGCGAGAGGAGGAGGTGGAGCGAGAATGAGAGATGCTGAAAGTCCGATCAGTGAGGTACGAGGAGATCCAGGAAAGAGCCAAGTCCGTGATGCCGAGGGAGGAGAGGATGTGTAGCAGGAAGGAATGGTCGACAGTGTCAAAGGCAGAGGAAAGGTCTAGGAGGAGAAGCACAGAGTAGTGGCGTGAGGCTTTGGCAGTTGCTAGGTCGTTGGTGACTTTGGTTAGGGCGGTTTCAGTAGAGTGGTGGGGACGGAAGCCCGATTGGAGCGGGTCAAGGAGAGAGTTGGTGGAGAGATGGGAGGAAAGTTGAAGATGGACGTGTTGCTCAAGCAGTTTAGAGGCGAATGGAAGCAGTGAGATGGGGCTATAGTTGGACAGTGAGGAGGGGTCATGAGATGGTTGATTTTCTACTATCTAGAACTGCTATATGGGTGACACATGGCGCTACTTTTCATATCGTTAATTATTGCTACTTATACTGCTGTTTCACTTTCCTGTCATAATGTGGTGGGGCCCATCTCAGTTTGCTATGGGTCTCTATTAACTACCACTACACAGCTGGAAACAACAATTATTTTATTTTGTTTCTCAGATGTAGATGAGTGCTTGAAAAATCCATGTATACATGGTTACTGCTATAACACTGTTGGAAGTTACGTATGTAATTGTTATTCTGGCTACTTCGGAGTAAACTGTGCAGAAGGTAAGAGGCATTCCCTTATCATAAATAGTATCATATACATATTTTTTGAATAGTTTTCATTTTGTAATAATGCTTTTATCAACAGAAATTAATGAATGTCTAAGTAACCCCTGTTGGAATGGAGCCACTTGCAATAATCTGGTCAATAGTTTCTCCTGCTCCTGTGCTCCTGGATTCACTGGCAGATTCTGTGAAATAAGTGAGTATCTGACATGTGGAATTCTGTGTATATATGAGATTATTTTTCTCTTTTACTACTGATGATATTCCATTTCTCTGACAGATATTAATGACTGTACCCCTACATCATGTAGTAATGGTGGTGTCTGTATTGACTTAATTAATGATTTCACCTGCATATGTCCTCCTAACTGGCAAGGGAAAACCTGCAGCCAGGGTAAGTATTATTAGATATTACTATTCCATGATAAGAGTTTTAGATATCTGTTTCAATGATAAACCTCTGATATTTTTAATCTGTTCCTTTTTTCCAGATGTGGATGAATGTACAACAGGACGTAACAGGTGCAGCCCTAATGCCAAATGTACAAACACACCTGGGTCATATTATTGTACCTGCACCTCTGGATTTATCGGTGATGGATTCATCTGTAAAGGTATTCAATTGAATTTTATATTTTTTCTATGTGTAACATGAATGTGTACCATGCTAGGTTATTCCATAGAATACTGACATACATTTACAGTAAATATTTTATATTATCTTTACTCCAGAGAACAGATTGTTTGAATACTCAAGTGGAAGAAGAGCTACAGTGCGCACCCAGGACTTTGTTTCTCCTGTGATTGACATCCCAACAGGTTTTCCTTTTGGTGGATCATTTTATAGTACATTATATGTAAGTTGCAGAGTTTAGCAATGTGTTACACACTTCTCATAAATAATCCATCATAACAACACTAGTACGAAAAATTATATGTAATTTTTTGTACTAGTGTTGTTATGATGGATATATATATATATATATATATAATATATATATATACTGTATATATATATATATATAATATATATATATATATATATATATATATATATTATATATTATATATTATATTAAAAGCCCTGATATAGGCTATTCAGTGAAATAAATAGTGTCCTTGGTCATTAAAGGGTTGTCTGGTTCAGAAAATTGATTTTCAAATGCTCTGTTATGGAGTTCCAAATTACTTGTGTGTGTATGTGTTGGGGGAGGGTGGGTTGGTTGCCTTTCTAAGACCCTTATGTACTAGCTAGAGCAGACAGTGGCTAGAAAGAGTATTTCTCGTTATGGAGTGCTGAGCATGTCCGTTCATTACACATACACACCATTGATTAAAAATAGAAACTTTTTAGCAATTAAGGGGGTTTTATTATCTCGGACATTTATGGTATTTCATTAGGTTATGTCATAAATTTCAGACATAATCTAATGATATGCCGTAAATGGGACCCACACCTCTATTTAGAATGGGCCCCCAAAGTTCCCTGCTTTGAATAGAAAAATGTCCACAATTGCGCCATCTACCACCCACCAATTCCTGCTATGAGTGTATAAAATATATTAAGGTAAGTTAGGTTAAATGAAAGGGAAAAGACACCACGTATCTACCGCTCACCAATTAGAGCACAAAGTAGGTTAGTAGAGAAAGATAAGATGCATCTGCAGAATGTATCTCACAAATTAGCATGAACAAAGACGGCAGATTAAAAAGCTGCACAGAGCCCTTTTGACATGTCTTCTGGTGAGACATGTATAACATTGGTATTATATGTATTACATTGGCCCCATCTACCCCTGAGGAAGCTGCATCTTGCGGTGAAACATGTCAGGGGGGGCTTTGTGCTGCTTTTAAATCAAGATAGACTTACACATAGAAAGCAGTAAGCCAGCTATCAACTGAAATAGAGAGAAAAATTACAGGTATTACATTGGGCTACCTGACTTAAAGTGCAGTTAGGCGCAAGATAGTATGTCTCTAATAAGGTAGATAGTCAGACAATTGAATTCCATAAGGTATATGGAGTTTTAGTTCTATGGGTTTATCTTTTAATATCTACCTTCTAATGCTTGATTACTAACTCTATATTATTACACTGTTAAACTTTGCACTCTCTCTCTTGAGTCTAGCTCTCTAGTACTATATCCTAGCCCTGGACTTAAGTGTATTCACTAGTATTTCGCCTGGACCATCTTTAGATGTAAGGATATTTATCCATAATTTTCAATGTACTTAAATGCATAAATGACCATGTTTTTCATTTCATGCCTATTTCTACTTATTTGTTTATTGACTTATTTGTAGTAGATCTTTTGGTTTCCCTAACCTTTGGTATTAAATCCGATTTTGTATTTTTGAGCAAGTTAGTCCAAAGACCCCTCATCAAGTTATTTCTCTATTTCATTAACAACTCTTTCTAATCAGGAATCAGACTAGAAATTTACAATATCACAGATGAAGACCTAGTGCTATCCATAAAGATATATAGTGCTTTTACCAGATGTAGTGAGATCAACACTCAAACTCAAAAGTTGTGTTAATGCAAATTAAACACTATCATAAACAGAATTAATTTAATCAACCATTATCAAGAATAGTGTGAAACTAGATTAGATATGCATAACAGTACTCCGCATATGGTCCTATGACTTAGAAGATAAAATATGGATAACTTTTTGAGAAGACTGAATAAAAGCAACAATGCATTTAGTAATAGAATAATGAACACAGTGCTATGTATACTACATTGAGTACTTCTATGTGCTCTTAGCCTCTGTATTCATAATGTGTACTGCTATACAGATATATCAAGTTTTAATAATGCTATAAAACAAAATAATCTTTTGAGGCCCTTTACTCATGATAACATTCAGATCTCCAATAAGACTTAGTCACTTTGACACCTCTTCTGTCTTTGCTGTATGTTTTAATAACTACTGTATATAACTCATTTTTCTTATTTTCTTTTCAACAGTTCACAGACAATGGTGTTATCATTTTTCGCCAAAACTCTTATGAACCATTTTACACTATGAAATATCCTTATAGTTCCTTCTACGACAATGACTATTTTACTCCTCCAATAATTGCTGTTTTCTGGGCAGATGCAGATTTCTCTACAATGGGAGAACTTTTCTATCAGGTGAGATGTATCTTTTAATCTCTATTCTCAATGTGTAATAAACAAATAGACAAATGCTTTTTTACATTGCTGACAGATAATAGTAGAAAATATATACTGTATGTAAGAACCTGGTTAATTCTATAGTGTCCACTATATCAGATAAGATCTTAAAGAAAATATAAAACTCTTCATTGCTATGAGTTATTTACTGGAATGAAAGTGTTCCTCTCTGTGAAAAGCAGCAAGACCAAATTCTAGGAAAGGAATAAAATTGAGATATGTTCACTTTTTCCTATAGCAACAAAATTCTAATTGTTCGCCTTGTTTTTTTTTTTTTGCAGACTTATGACTTTCAAGCTTTTCCCAATCAAGATACAGATTTCAAAAACAAACTTGAAACTGAAATAAAGGAAGAATTTAAATCGCTCCCTGTGACTTTTAAAGCTCTGTGGGCCATGAAGATAACATGGCATCAAGTTTTACCCTATCCTTCATATTTCTTCAATTCCCTTGAGGTATGATAACTAGGAACTATATCACATACCTAGACATATACATTAGTTTCACACTCATATTCCACGTGGACATAGCTAAGTTTCACGAAGACAAAGCTAACAGCTACCATAGCAAGGACATTGGATTAAGGTGTGATGTGTGGTGTTTGGTTAATGCCAAAACATAGAATTTTGTTTGATTATTATGATCTGTTCACACCTCACCGCAACCTTTGGCCTACTTCTGTGCATTAGTTTACTTAAAGTGGTTGTCTGCCTTAAAAAAACATTGTAAAAATAGGCCTCAAATGCAAGTAAAAACAAAAAAAAATGTACTCCCTTTTTTCCTATTTGCCAATTCAGTGTGGTAGCTCCAGCATTGCCTTTGGTCTTTGTTTAAATCTGGTCCTACCAAATGCCATTTAAATCCTGTTAAACAAATACTCACAAGCCATGTAAATCCTGTGGTGATGTTAATGGAATGAAATGCTTTTGATATGCGTCACTTCCGAACTGCAGCCGCTGATTGGCTACAGCGGTCACATGTCCCAATTAACATCAAGTTAGGGGCTCGTGACCGCCGCTACACAGCAGGTGTTTTAGCAGCGCATGGGGGGGGGGCATTTCTAAAGCATGGAGGGGGGCGCCCCATTCACTCCTATTATCCCCTTCATGTAAACGCTGACATTCAATATGCGTCGTAAAATGGAGGTAATTCGTAGGAGCTATGAATTACTGTAATTGCCGGGCGCATTTCAGTCAAAATGCAGCGCAATTATGCACCGAAATATGCCCTGCAATTATGTTGTGTAAACATACCCTACGGATAACACTGAACCCGATCCACCTTATCACATCTGCTATTTCTTCACATGCAGTGTTTAATTGGTATAACACCCTCCAGAAAGGCAAACGATTAAAAGGGTTGTCTGGTAAAGAAATTAATATGTCATTGGGGCAACGGAGGACCAAAACAGAATAAAACCTAATACTTATCTAGTTGTAATACCTGATACCAGATGTATTATGTATATCATAGGAAATCATACAATTTTCTAATAAACGTATAAAAATTCTACACTTCTTTGGAATAGACCTCTATCTAGAAAAAAAATGGAATTGTCAACACATATCAATGGCTCTAATGAACTAACTATATTGTCTACACAGACATGTGACCCAGCACACATATGTCATGTGACCTCCTGACATTCAGTTAGTAACAGGGGGAAGTTAATAAGAATAATAGTGAAATAATTATTATCAATATGGTTATTTCAGTAACTTCTTTACTGTGTGGATTTACATGTATAACTGTTATCTCTCTAGGGGACGTCATATTGTTAATAATAACACAACATAAAGGGCCACATATACGCAAACTATCTAGGTGTAAGAATTTCTTTGTTGCACATAGCAACCAATCAGAGCACTGCTTTCATTTTTTCAGAATATTATATGAAATGAAAGAAGAGTTATGATTGGTTGCTATGGGCAACAAAGAAAGTCTTAAACCTAGACAGTTTTCATACATGAAGTCTAAAAAGTTTACTCTAAAATGACTGATATTTATTACACAGGAAAACTATTTTAGTTAAAAGGGTACTTCTCCACATGATAGGTCATAAATCTATAATGAATGTTAGCCTCCAAAATCCCTTAATCCTCTATTTATTGAATGGTGTGGTGATCGAGCATGCCCACTACTACTCTATTCTAAGTCTATGGGATAGATACTAGATACTGTGCTTAGTTGTACTTGGGACCAGTGTTTTATTGATAGCTGGGGATCCAGCCATTTTTCTTTTCGATAGGGGAAACTGTCTTTTTTGGGGAAAAATCTCTTTTAGTTGGCTTGTTTCCTCATCATTGCATTGCAACATCACTGTGGGGTGATGACTGGCTGTAGTGGCATCTAGGGCCTAATAAAGATCCCAAGAGCCTTGTGCACTACAATTTACAAATCTCCTGCAGTCATCTAACTTTAGCAGACTCAGCTAGGAATAGCAGAGTTTAGTTCATATTTAACTCACAGAACCACTCACAGCCTAACCAGGAAGTATGACTCTGAAACTGTCTGTGGCTCTGTGAAACATCATGGTGAGACAATCCCTTTAATGTTATGAATGATGTATGGTTACACTAGTGATAATCCAATGCATAAAACCTTTTGTTTAACTGTAACATTCTTATTGCAGACAAGCACCTACCAGGCTGTGTTAGTCACAGACGGCATCTTCTCCTTCTGCCTCATGCGATTTGCAGATGGAGGAATGAACTGGAGATATTACTCTCTCCCTACTTACTACTTACCAAAGATGGGCTACTTCAGGTAAATTGCTTGTATATTATAGCTTTTGGATACCAGGGTGAGTTGTGCATCCAATAATTTCAGTGTGTATATAACTCCCTTATGTCTACTTTAAATTTGGTTAACTATTGAAAGAATTGTCCTTAAAGCTATCCACTGAGGAGTGAAAGAACAGGCACAAGTATGCACAGCCATTTTATGTTTTGGCTATGGGACTAACAGATGGCTGAGTGCTGCACTTGGCTATCTCTTTCAGACCTGTAGCAGTAAATAGATTGGCAGTGTGCACTTGTGGATGCCACTCCGCTCAGATGGGGAAATTGGGAAACCTATTTTCTAAATTAGTGGGAGTCCTAGCACTAGCCCCCCACCAATCATACATTCATCACCTATTCTATGGAACAAAGCCTTTAACTCGAGGTGGAAATTTACAAGCACAATATTTTAAGTTTAATTTATAGCATTTAAATTAGATACAAAATGCAATGTTGTTGAGTAACACAATGTTAAAATAGAAACAAGGTACAGTCACACCATATACATTTAATAGAAATACAGAACTAATCAAAAATTATAAGAACATTTAAATGACAAGAAACCAAGTGAATGAATAAGGAAGAAAATTCTTACTCTAACCCCTAAAAGTATAAACCATCACTCAGCTCAACACCACTTTATCAAGAGACCCTAAGGTATTATTTGTGTAAGCCTTGCAGAAATATTTCATAAAATAGAATCTGAAATTAAAAACGCGAGAAGATGAGGCTGTGGCAGATTCGCTAGGCAGATTGTGTTTGTTACAGATTTATAAGTACCTCATTAGGCCATTGTATTTCAAAAAATTTAAAATTATAGCAAAAATAACCCCAGGATAAGATAAGTAAGAGACTTGAAGGGTTGTCCGGTGGAAAAAAAATATTTTATAAATATTATGGGCCACATGTATGAAAACTGTCTAGGTCTAAGACTTTTTTTGTTGCCCACAGAAACCAATCACAGCTCCTGTTTCAATTTATATTGTGCTCTGATTGGTTGCAATGGGCAACAAAGAAAGTCTTAGAGCTAGACAGTCTTCATACATGTCTCTCTGTATCTCTTTTGTGACATACTTTTACTAAAGAGGGGTGCATGTTAAAATTAAAAACAGGGGCTTCGGGGTTAGGCTCCTGCTGTTGAATTCAAGTGGGGCGTCTCCTCCTCCGTCCTCCTCCCCTGGTCCTCGTGGACCTCTGGGTCCTGGGACCTGTATGACCCATCACGAGTTTCTTTAGGGTATGTTCACACGGGCTAATTTCGCCGAGTACTTGCGCTCTAATACAAGTGAGATAGTTCTCATAGAGAACTATGGATTACACCTCATCTCCCGGGCGTACAATGCGATCGTATTATACGTCCAGGGAGATAAATGACATGTCACTTATTCGCCGCGCTTATGCGCCGCGAGTAATGTCAATCAGCGCGACTCCCAAACACCCGGCGTAATTACGGGGCGTACTGTACGCCCCACAATTACGCTGTGTGAACATAGCCTTAGATTCACCTTTCTCCCCCCCCCCCCCTTCCTTTTTTTTTTCCTCTACTCTTTTCTTCTTCCCCAGTTTAAATGTTAGGTTACAGACAGGATTTCTCTTGACCTCTAGAGGAACAATGTTATTTTTGTTCACATTTTGGACAACCTTATCCCAAGTATCCTGTTGACATCTGTTAACGATTTGTGCAGACCATGTCCCGGATAGTGGCTACTCATTGACATCCGTTTTATTAAGGTGAACCACCTTGCCCTCCCTAGGGGCCCATTGGTGATCTTTTTGATTTGCTCACTGGCCCATCTAGAGCATTCAACAGCTGTCCCCTAATGTCTGCCACATTATGGACAGTCACCAGGACTGGTGTCGCACTCACTTGCAAAGTCCTTTTTCCTTGTGCTTTGCTGATAATTGCTTATTAGTAATGACCAGACACTTGCTGGTTACCGTTCATTAATGTTTGTATTATTTTACTGATTGTCTCTTTTAATATGTGACTTGTATTGTTTAAAAGAAAATGCTAATAAAAACTTAAATTATAAAAAAAAACAAAAAAAAACAGAGGCTTCAGAAAATAAATGTCCATTAACTTTTTAACAAACTTTGTATATATCAGTGCAACCAAAAATAAGAATGTTTATGATAAATTTTATTAGAGAAAAATGCTTTCTTCGTCACTTATCATAGTCCTTTCCTGCTCCCTCCCTCAGAGATGGAGACATGGCTGCAGCATCTAGTATGAGCTGTATCTCATCTCACTGATGGATTTAGGGTTCGTTTACACGGCAAAGACCAGATACCGGTCAGGTTTCCCGACCAGTATTTGGTCTGTTTTTGGCACATAGGGGGCGGCTTTTGTCCACGGTTTGCGGATTCTGCCCTCCCCCTGTGCACCGACATGTTCATGTTCTGCCCGAAAACCAAGTTCTTCAGACCGCCGGCGTTGTTAAAAAACATCCAGGGGAAAATCCGTGCAGTGGGGACTGCTGCACGGATTTTCCATTAAAGTCTATGGGGAGAGTTGCATGTCAGTATAAACTTACAGTTTATACTGCTCAGTACTGTTCTATAATGCTCTCTATGCAACTAAAGGTATGCAATAGCGATAGAGAGCAGGATTTTCTAGTGTGTGTGAGAAGTTCGTCTCCTCCCACTAGCTCAGAGACAACTGAGAAGTATAGGCAGATCCTACAAATGGGAAAATTATGAAAAATGGCATATACAAGTTATGATCCATTACATGATGGACATCAATACCACCTAATGGACCCCATTGAATTTAGATGTGAATCTACCCTTAGACACTGCCTTGCTGATTATATACTTTTCTGTCAATTTTACCATCTGTCATTGCCTTTGTCTGTCCAGGCCATGTTTCTGTACACTTTTTATCCCACTCACCTATACTATTGCACTTTTTTTTGCTATCTGATAAAGCCCTACACCAGATACAAAACAACCCAAAGTATTCATCAATGCCGCTAGGTAGACCTCATCTAGGATCCACCTATCAAAGAAAACAATAGAAGTATCTCTTTGTTTTCATTCCAAACATACACCCACAACTATAATAATGCATAATACTGCCATAACTAGTGATGTGCTTGGACTTAGTATTAAATTAAACCTGAATCTAAGCAATTTAATTTAGCTTGGCCAGAATCTAATTTTGGTAAAATTTGAAAAAATATTGACCCTAACTTAGGGTTACTAAGTTAGGGTTGAGGCTAGGGTTATTTTTTTTTGTTTTACAAATTTTAACTTACTGTTGTGTGGCGCTCTTAGTGCAGCATCACTTCCAGTCTGAAATGTGCATGAATGATAGTGCAAAATTGCATGCTAGTACTAGTATAGATTAGCATAGGATTTACATAAATCCCTAGTCAGTAGGAATATGGAATGTATGCATAAATGTGTGTAATTTATTCCCGAGCTGCATCTCGTGGCTAGGTGTGTGTATGTATTAGACAATTTGGTTGTTAATAAACTCTTTATTCAGTAAAAAAAAATCACTTCCAGTCTGAGGTCACTTTCGGTTACCATAACATAGGGATTATTTCTATGTCACGGTAAACAAAAGTGACATCAGATCGGAAGTAATGCCACACTGGGAGCACCATGGAATAGTAACTTAAGGCGGAATCTATGAATTCGCATGTGCCATTTTTTTTAACTTGGCGCCGACACACCAGTTCTAAATAGATATTGAGGAGTGTATAATACGATAGTATGAATGAATGTGTTATGTGCCAAACATTTTGACACATAGGGCGACATGTATGAAGATCGGCGCGTGAGAGCGCCCATTTTCACGATTCTTTGAGTAAAAGCTGCGCCTGATTTATGTTGGCGCCCGAAGTGCGCTCATAAATGCGGTGTAAAGTTCTCTGCGCCTCGCCAGTGTGTGAGGCGCATTGCGGAACTTAGGCGCATAAGGAATGCGCCTAACATGTATTAAGTTTCTCGACAGGCTGGAAATCATCAAAAAATCATTAAGCATGTTTGTGAACAGCAAAAAGAATTGTCTTTAAAATTAATGAATGAATAAAGAGAAATACATCCGTATTTACCTCCGCAATTACATCCGGATTTTCCATTGGAATCAATTGTAAGCTAATAGTTCATTATTTTAGGCACAGTTGGTGATGTATTTACGGACGTAAATAAGGACGTAAATATGTCCAAAACTAAGCCCTGGGAACATAGAAATCCTACTTGGAGGACAACAGGTCCCAGCAAGACCTTTGCTGTGCTGGCTCTTGATGTAGATACTAAATAGAATAAAAGGTGAAAGAAGAACAAATACATCTTAATTTTTTATTTAAAAAAGGACCAAAATTAACATCAGCATTGGCTTATTTAATGTAAAATTAGTTTAATTCTCTCCCTTTTTTTAAGACCTTTTATAGCTGATGTTTCTTTCTTTTGAGATCTTATATATATTTTAAATGATCAACTTTCTCTATACATTGACATCGATTTTATCCAACTTTGATATTTCTCTTTATTCATTCATTAATTTTATAGACAACTCTTTTTTATTATTATACTGTTGTAACTGTATTGTATTGTCCCATTACAATAAGTTCTAGCTTCCCTGCGCCTCCTCCGACTCAGGTAGACCACTTAGAACTAGGTTTGCCTGTCGGAGCTGTAATGCGACTCACTTTGCCGACCGGCATTCCTACATGCGTCAGTGCTTTCAAATCTGGTGCGTCCCGCCCCAGAACGCCCACAGCGCACCCACTGCACGCCCCTTCATGTTAGGTGCATACGAAAGTGGCGAAGGTTGCGCCTAACAGCGCATCCCTACGTCCGACAGTGGAGTCGGCACGGTGAGGTGCAGTATACGCCTGAAATCAGGCGCAAATCCCGACCATACAGGTCGCCCAAAGAATGTAATGCGCCAAACTTTGTATGGCAGTTTCACATCAAACTTTGGCGCATTCTAGGCACATTAAAATGTTTCTTGCTATCTGTAAAAGAGTGTGCCAGCATTTTTTTGCCGCAATATATGCCAAAAAAATGCCACATGGAAATTCATAGATGTCACCCTTAGCTTATAAAAATCCACAAAAAACCTAACCCCAAATTAGGGTTAGGGTTACGGAAAGGGTTATAGTAGAGAAAAAAATTGAGTTCAGGACCACCCAAAACCCAAATGTCAAACTAGTATTGAACCAAATATGGAGTTTCTTGAGCAATACTACTTCCACTGTTGTTTTTAAATAAAAATAAAATTACAGAAATGTCCCTTTAAATCAAATTAATATGCACACATTGTATAACCACAAATTAATCCAAAATAAGTTGTTTAAATCTCCTAGGTATTTGAGAAATGCTTTAAAAAAGTCAATGTTTAATAATTACTTCTGTCAGTCTTAGGGCTTTTTCACACGAAGTTTACACTCCGTGTTACAAGCGCTTTTAGGATCCGTCTTGGGGTCTGCTCTGTCAGTCCCCAAGACGGATCTAACAATTAGCAGTGAGATTTTCACTGCTGTCTATGCCGAATACGCGTTCACAGGAGGGATCGCCGCTGCGTGTTTCAAAAGCACAGCTCGGCTCCGTCTTGCAAAGAATTGACATGTAATTCTTTTCAAGACAGAGGGTAGCTGCGCTTTTGAAACACGCAGCGGCGATCCCTCCTGTGAACGCGTATTCGGCATAGACAGCAGTGATAATCTCACTGCTAATTGTTAGATCCGTCTTGGGGACCGACAGAGCGGACCCCAAGACGGATCCTAAAAGCACTTTTAACATGGAGTGTAAACTCTGTGTGAACAAGCCCTAATAATTACCAGTGCTTTATAATGGGCTCCATTGTGTTACAAATTACTTACTAAGTGCATTTATTATATATAGACAGCTAGAAAGATATGTATATCTAGAAATGTATATCACTGTTAGTGTTTAATAATATATTACCAGTAACTTTGTTAGAAATTTCACAATACACCTTACAATTACAGAATCATAGAACAGACATTAGGACATTGCTTGTATAGCCTAAAACACAAACTGCACTGTCATGTTAAATTGTTATATCACGGGGCACACTACCATGTGTATAAACATTGTTTCATATGTGTTTGGCTTTAGTGGGGATCGATATTCTATTGCCAATAATTTCCCAGCATACAATGACCCACAAACAAACTCTTATGATATCCAGAGAAGGTATACTCCAGATCAATACATAGGACAAAATACAAGTAAGTATTTTCTATTTATATAGCAACGAAATAATATGACATCTGCCTCCTGTAAAGTTAGAAATAGTAATATAGTATGTCTTATGCATGTGCTCATATTTGGGATCCATATTACATGGACCTCAAGGCACTCACAGAAATTTACGGGCCCATAGTGTAACACTGGGTGGCTTTGGGAGACATGGAGATATTATTTCACACAGATTTTTGGAGTATCCATAATAAATAAAATCTTTGATTGCTCTATCACGTGCTGTACAGAAGTAAAACTTAATATTTCTGGGCCCCGATGTAAACTCTTAAAAAAGTTTTTAAAAACCATTTCTGATAAATAATGGTGTCGTTTGTGTGCCAAAAAAGGCTTTTAAAACTCTGAAGGGCCCAAAGGGCCTTTGTATAAGTAATTGTCTTCTAGATACATTTCTTCAAGGGGAGTCAATGGAAAGAAAACACAAATGCTGTAAAGCATCACACAGTGAATGGGAGTGCTCTCCATGCACACTAAATCCCACTGTCCTCCATGGCTTAGTAACTAAATTTGCTTTTCAAAAAATAATTCATAAAGTATCTTTATTTAAGACTAGAGTACCTGTCCTGAGTTCTTTATTTCTGATTGTTTCTGAAGACATTTTTTAATTTCCTTTATGCAAAAAAAAAGGCACGGGGGCTTACGCTGGAATAAAAACACCCATTTTACAAAAAAACCGGGCAAAAATTTTTGAATTGGTATATAAGGGGACTTACCCCAAATTCAACGGGATGTATTACTCACGCCCATGCCCATCTCGTTTTGGGCCCTTGTATTGTTCTTTTTATACACCTGCAAAGTCTACATCCTATGGCTTCAACAGAAAAAACAGGTATTTTTTAATATGATAGTAATTCTTTTGATATGCTCCCTTTTAAGATAATTGCAGATAATGCTGTAGCAATATGAAAAAACTTTGGGCGACATATAGAGATGGGCAAATTTCTCAAAAATTCGTTGGCCACTTCCCGAATTTTCCGACAAAAAAAAATTTTGGGGACCGAATTTATTTCGGCACGAATCCGTTAAAAAAGCAGCTATTCCCCAGGCTGCCAGACCCTGCGGGGTCTTAGAATTTTGGTGCCTGCAAAAAATTTGCAGAGGGGTTTGGTTTGGTCTTCATCAATGTTGTGTTTTATTTTGACACGCAGATGACTGCCGCCGCTCTTAGAATCGCTTCACTATAAAATTCCCGGGGGCACTTAAGGGGGCAAAACTGACCAAAAAACTCAGCGGAATTACCCTATAAAGTCAGCCAGCGAAAGCGGGAAAAAAAAAGTGAGGTCAGGGGGGGAAACTTTAGTGAAGGTGTGGAGGTGAGGGCGGCAGCCACAGCAGCATGGGTCAGGCAGTGGAAAATGCTTTCTGGGGGCGGCAAAACAGGGGAAGCCACAAGAACACAATGACTGGAGAGCAGGTCCGGCGGCAGCAATGAGGTAGGCGGGGCAAATGAATTTGGAGGGGGCAAAACAGATTAGGCCACAGAGTGGCACAATGATACATGGGAGGTCACACGCGCAGCAGTATCAGGCATGGACAAGACATTTGGAGGCGGAAAAAACAGTTAGGCCACAGAGGGGCACAATCACACATGTGGGGGGTCAAAACGGCCAGCAGAATAATCAGGCAGGGGACAATAAAATTTTCTGGGGGCGGCAAAACAGTATTGGGCCCACAGAGGGGCACAATCACACATGGGGAGGTCAGGGCGGCAGCAGTATGAGGCAGGCAGGGGCCAATGACATTCTGGGGGTGGCAAAACGTATTAGGCCACAAGTGGCCCAATCCACAGTGTGGAGGTCAGGCGGCAGCAGTATGAGATAGGCGGGGCACAATAAAATTTGGGAGGCGGCAAAACAATTAGGCCACAGAGTGGCACACACCCAGTGTGGAGGTAGGCAGCGCGTATGGGTCAGGCAGTGGCACAATGACATTCTGGAGGTGGCAAAAAACATATTAGCCACAGAGGGGCACAATCACACAGGGGGGAGGTCACGGGGGAGCAGTATGAGATCGGCAGGCACAATGACATTTGGGGGTGGCAAAACAAATTGGGCCACGATTGGCACAATCACACAGTGTGGAGGTCACGACAGCAGCAGAGAGACAGGCGGGGCACAATGACATTCTGGAGGCGGCAAAACAGTATTAGGCCACAGAGGGCACAATCACACGTGTGGAGGCCCGGGCGCGCAGTAGAGATCAGGCAGGGGCAAAATGACTTTTGGGGGCGGCAAAACATATTAGGCCACAGATTGCACAATCAACAGTGGGGAGGTCACGACAGCAGACATGGATCACGGGCAAAATGACATTTGGAGGTGGCAAAACATTTTAGGCCCAGAGGGGCACAAATCACACAGTGTGGGGGGCCCACGACAGCAGCAATGAATCAGGCAGTGGCACAATGACATTCGGGGGGGCAAAACAGTATTGGGCCACAGGTGGAAAATCACAAGTGTGGGGGTCACGGCGGCAGAGTATGAGGTCAGGCGGGGGCAAATGACTTCGGAGGCGGCAAAACAGTTTTTTACCCAAGAGTGGCACAATCACACAGTGTGAGGTCACGGCGGACATATAGATGGGGCAGTGGCACAATGACTTTTGGGGGTGGCAAAACAGTATGGGGCCACAGTTTGGCACAATCGACAGTTTTTGGGGGGTCACGACAGCAAGCATGAGATCAGGCAGTGGCACAATGACATTCGGAGGCGGCAAAACAGTATTAGGCCCAGAGGGCACAATCACACAGTTTTGGAGGTCAGGCGGCAGCAAAAAGAGACAGGCAGGGCCAATGACATTCGGAGGGGGAAAAAACAGTATTAGGCCACGAGGGGCAAAAATTCACACAGTGTGGAGTCCACAGCAGCAGCTGGATCAGGCAGTGGACAATGACTTCTGGAGGTGGCAAAACAGTATAAGGCCACAGAGGGGACAATCACGTGTGGGGGTCACGACGCAGCAGTTGAGATCAGGCGGGGGCACAATGAATTCTGGAGGCGGCAAAACAGTATTGGGCCCACAGGGGGCACAATACACATGTGGAGGTCAGGGGCGGCACAGAATAGGTCAGGCATTGGCAAAATACATTCGGGAGGCGGCAAAACAGTTTTGGGCCCACAAGGCACAATCACCATTTGGGGGAGGTCACGGCGGCAGCGTATGAGATCAGGCAGGGGCACAAGACATTTGGGGCGCAAAACAAAATTGGCCACGAGGGGCACAATCAACAGTGTGGAGTCACGACAGCACCCGCATGAGATCAGGCAGGGGCACAATGACATTCTGGAGGGGGCAAAACAGTTTGGCCCCCAGAGTGGCCAAAATCACACAGTGGGGAGGTCACGCGGCAGCGCATGGGTCGGGCAGTGGCACATACACAGTGTGGAGGGCACGGCAGGAGCCGCAGCAGCAGAGGTCAAGAGGGGGCAAAATGACAGAGTGTTGGGGTTTGGGGGCAAAACCTCCCGGAAAAGATGGGTGGTAGGCAGATGGAAAACTGTCAGCAATGTTGGATCAGGTGGGTGGCGGCATCAGAATAGGGGCTGGGGAGAAGTTTAAACCCAGACTGACCCCAAAAGGCATTGGTGGTGGGAAAACTGGCCCATCCACGCCTGATTCATCTTGACAAAAGGGCAGGGGGTTCCCAAATTTTTCCCTGGACAAGGGGTTTCCTTGGGTAAAGATGGCCCCCGCCGCACTGAACAAACCCGCTCTGAGCCCCAAAAAGGCCGGGCAGGACAGCTTCTCCCCTGCAAATCGGCAAGTTTGCGGCCACACACCGTTTTGGGTGCCCCCGGGAGTCCAGCGGATCTTCTAAATGAGGTGGCAAGTGCTGTCCAAGTAGGCCACAACCCGTTGGTTCAGGGCTGCTGCAGTCCGCTGCTGCTGCTCTGGCGATGCCCTCCCCACTAGGGGGTGAAGGAAGGCTCATCATGATCCGCTTTGGTTTCTACGTGGAGCTGGTAGCCCACCCCCCACCCTTCCCCCCCAGCCCCGGCATTTTACTGAGGCTGAGGAACCCCCCGTCGGGGCCTTCAGGGAGGGACATGCCGCACAAGGCAGTGCCAACTATTCGGAGGTTTCCCTATGATTTAGTTTGTCTTCCCCCAATAGCTGGGAAAAAGGGTCCCATTTTTGGGGGTACGAGGGCCAAGGGTGGAGAGCCAAATCATCCCCCTGCGGGGGGGTGACTATTCAGGGCACAAACCCGGCAAATAAAACAGCTGCGGCCATCTGCCCCAAGTACTCCGAGGGGGTCCCTGCCCCCATTTCCACTGAACGCCACGGGCTTGGGGGTCATCTGCCCGTCTTCCCATCTCCACCCCCTCCTCCAGTGCCTTTCTCCTCCTCTTTGTACCTGGGTAGAAAATCCCCCAATTTTTACCCCAAAAATGCTTTGCTCCCAAACCTCCCCTCCCCTCCATTTCAGTCCCCCCGGCTCATGTGGCCCCGAGATTATTCCACTCCCAGTCCCCCCCGACAAATTTTTTAGCATCTGTTCCAGGGCATGAAGCAGTGAATGACTTATTTACCCGTAGTCCTGGCACTGCAAAAACGTTGCCTCCTCGAAAAGGCCCCCAAAAAAAGGGAGGTGCACGCATGGCTGCCCCTGTTACATCAAAGTTTCACAGGGGGGGTACTTTTTTTCGCCTGGTTTATCAAAAAAATCGTTAAAGGCCCTTTTTTTTTTTTCATACAGTCGGTCCCAAAATGTGCGGGTGGAATTTTCCCGGGGGTGGAAACAGATATCAAATGGTTTGGGGGAGGCCGTTCTGCCTGAACTCGAGGGGGGTGTTCCGGCTTTGTAGAATGGGTAAAGTGCATGCACAGTTTCCGGCCTTTTCAAACTGCTGAAGATCGGGGGGAAACTTCAGGGAACTTTTTTACAACCAATTGAACAGTGCGCCATGCAGGGGGCATGGACCATCCCTCCCCGGGGGAGCGCGGCACCAGTTCCCCCCAAGTCCTCACCATGGTTCCAAATTTGCAGTTGGGCAGAAAGCCACAATCGATTTTTGCTGCATGACCGGAGCAGTTCCTTCCCCCCTTGGCTTCGTTCGCCGAGGCAAGCCCGTTTAGAATGCGTGATACGCTTTTCCCTACACAGTGGTTATGGAGCAGTATTGGAGGCTGAGATGGGGTGATGGGAGGGGAGGCGGACATTGGGGCAGGTGCACAGTTTGACAACGGGAGGAGAAAGCGGGTCTCCTGTCCAAGTTGTTGGTGTGCCTGGGCAGGAAGCACATTCACCCAGTGGACCGAAAAAAATGTACTGCCCTGACCTAGTTACAGCTCCCGCGTCCCCCTGCCGTGCACCTTGGGAACAAACCGATAAGCTCAAGGACACCACCTTCTTTCTACATATTTAATAAGTGCTGACGCCTTTTTTGGGAAAAAAAAATTACGGCTTGGGAACCTCCCTCTCGGCCCGGCACAACCATTGTTCTCTGAATGGTGCGGTCCACCTTTGGGAAAGGGAGGGACTGCAATACCAACAATTGGACGGAGCACGGCAGGTGCTGCACCTTAGGGGGTTGGGGCACAATGTTGTCTCTTTTCAATCGCCCGCTGAACACTGCGGCGCCATGAGTTTGCGAGGAGCGGGGCATCTGGGCCGGGGAATGTTTCAAAAAGAAAAACTCCCTCTGCAGAGGGGTGGGAGCCTTGACTGGTGCAATGCATGCGTGCCCCCTGGGCGCGTGCTGGCGTTGCTGCCGGCAGGATGGACCACCACCTGAGCCAGTTCTCCCCGCCCCCGGATGTGAGCGCAGTGTTGACGCGGGGCCGGGGGCCAACGCTGCCCCCTGGCCACGTTCACTTTTTGCCCCCAATTCTACAATTTTCCCCTATTCGGCTCCCCCGGTGTCTTTCAAAGAACTGCCACACCCCCCGAGTATCGATTTTTACCGCCAACGCTCCGCACTGAGTGACACTGCCGCCGTCGCCCTCGCTGAGCCCCTGTGCCGCTACTTCTTTGGGCCGCAAAGCAGATTTTTAAACCCTGGCCCCCCTTGGCTCCCGACCTCACACGCGCTATCCCGTACTCACGGCCACAACCCCCCTTGCGGCGCGCTGCGGCCTGCCCCCGCAAGCTGCGCCCTCTTTTCCTGACGATGATGAAGCCTTTTCCTCACCCGGCTCCCAAAAGGCGGTCCGGTACATCACATCTATTTGTGTTTCATCGCACTCGTCCCATCCCGGCTTTGGATCCAAGGCTGACCCCCCAACATGCTTCCCCGCCATCTCCACATCTAACTTTGCCGCCTACTGCAGAAGCAGGGGTATTGGGCCCCAATTTTTTGCTGCCCAAGTGCTGCGATGCCCTCCTCAAAATTTTTTCACCTCTCTATATAGTGGCCTTAGCCCCGCCCCAAAAGAGATCCTGGTGAGGGGGAACCGGATTGGGACAGAGGGGGGGGTGAGGGCAGGTGAGGGCCGCTGACCCGCTCCCGGGCCCTGCCAACTAAGGGGTTTGTTTGAGGTTCCCCCCGACCCTTTGGGTGGGGTTGCAATGTCATCTGGGAGGGAAAAGGATACCAGTCAACCAATCAAGAACCCTTGGTTCGATAACACATGGCCGCAGTGCAGCGGGATTTGTGGCCTCACCGAGTGACCCCTGCTGCAAACTCCCCTTTCTGTGGCACCCGGGGGCCCCACAAAATGGCCAGGAAAAATTTACTTTTTATGTTTCGTTTAAAAACACTGTGTGTTTTTTCTAAATGTAAAAGCACAAACAGGTTTAATTAACCATCGGACATAAATTTGGTACAGGAAAAATGTTTTATATTTTGGCGTTGAAAAAGACGGGTTTTTTTTGTCAGCACACCAGCAAAACAACGTTAAATTTAAACCCCGGATGTAAATTGCGCAATAGAAAATTTAGCCGCACAAAATAGTACTTTGTAGCGGTTACAATTGCGTGTTTTCTATCCCCCACAACAGAGATACAGTTTAATTAACCTTTTCTTGTGAATAGGCTACAGGAAAAATGTATATATTTTGGCGTTGAAAAAAAACGGTTTCTGGGGCGCCCCCCACACAACAACGTTAATTAACCCCAGGGTTAAATTGCGCAATAGAATTTAGCAGCCAAAAAAGAAGTGGGGGTTTGTATTGTAAAAAAACCCGTTTTTTTAAATGAATCAACAGGAACTGGTTAAACCCACTTTTATATTTTAATGTTAGCACTGCATGGAAACCCCTGATTTCAGACCAAACCCCCAAGAAATTAGAAATAGAACTTAAGAGAACATCTCTGAGACAAGCTGAACCCCCACAGAAATCGCTATATAAAAATCAATTCTCATAAGAGCTATCACATTCACCGGGCAGCACCCTTCCCGAATGAGCACAGTGAGAGGGGTTGGGTCCCGGGGGCGCGCCCGGACTTATTGGCGGGACGTCACAGAATCCCCCGGTCTCTGATTTCTTTATTTCAATTCATGCGGCAAGGGCCTTTTTCCTCCCAGAGTGGTTTCCCCAATTTAACGCCATGTGCTGCAGCCATTTTATCAAAAAAACACACTTGTTTAACAAAACCAAGTCCCCAAAAGTTCGACTTGGGTTCCAAACCCGAATTTTTTCCTGAAATTCAAACGAATTCAACTTCTTTAAGAACCCAATTCGCCCACTTTTGCGACATTTTTTGAACGTTAGCCTATTTGTATCCAGGAAACACCCCCAATATTAGAAAAGCGGTGAAAGAAATTTTTGAAAGGGGCTTCCCTGAGACGAATTTACCCGCTTTGTACTGGGAAATTGCAAAATCTATGCCCCGCAGTAAAAGAGGTTCGTAATTTCGGGGAATTCTACGAACTAAGCTTGCAAAAAAAAGGTTTCCCCCTTTTCCCAAAAACCTTACATGTCCCCCTTTTATTTTTTCTTTCAAAGGAAAGGTGCAAAATGCTTGCTATTACCCCTTTAGGGGTTTTTCCCATGGGTACAGGTTTGCGGGGGGTTTTTTCGGGCCCGTTTGGGGTTTTTTGCAGGCTGTCAAAAAAAAGGTTGCCAAACGACCCAAAATTTGGGTTTCCTAGGGAAAAACCCTGCAGCATTTCCCCACTGAAAGGGGTTTTCCCCCCGGGGGTTTTCCCTCCCCCCCAACCGGGGCCACCTGAGATCCCATTGAACATCCCAACATTTTTTCCCCGCCCGGGTTTTTTGGGGACAAAAAAGTGCATGTAAAGGGGGAAAAGGGGGGAGGCCCTTTCCCTCCTCTAGCAGGGGAAAAAGCCAACGCCCCCCCCTGCGGGCTTGGGAAAAGCACACAAACCCGAAACAAATATTTTTCATTGGGGTTGTAAAGGGCTTTTTTAAATTTTGTTTGTTAAAAGTAAAAAATTTTAAAATTTAAATTCTTTTCAAAACGGGTTTTGAAAAAGGGGGATTTATTTAATGTTTTAAATTTGGGGTTTTACTAGATAAACTTTGGGGACTTCCAAAGCTTTCTTATCTCTTTTTTGTTCATCCTTCCACTCATTGGCGGGGATTGGGGTTTCCCTTGGGCCTCTCATTTGGCCCTTCATGTAGAGTCTCTAAAACTCGTTGGACACCCCCAATTTAAGAGGAATCCCCAAACTTCCACAGCCCACATAAACATTGACCCCAAAAAAGTCTTTTCCCTTGGGGGGGATACTTTTTTTTTTGGGGCTCAGCCCCTTTTATTCTTCCAAAAAATTAAATGGAAAAACCCCCAATTTTTTCCCATTGGAAAAACCAATTTTTCATGCCTATCCTAAAGCATTTCCCTTTATTGCTTTTCCCTGTTTGGGAAATGACCCTTCATCCCTCTTTTCTTTTATTTAGTTTTCTAGATTTTTTCCAGTGTCCAGGTGCTGGGCCCTGTTGGGGCATGTTCAGTGAAAGCAATGACAATTATTTATAGAAAAAAAAATTTTTTTGTTCTACATATTAACCGGGCCAAAAAAATAAGTGAAAATACAAAACAAAATTTTACTTTGATCCCGTAGTTGCGTAAAAGGGTTTGTTTTCCAGAGATACAAAAGAACAGACTGGA